>BRDA01013793.1:102302-140390 GCA_036984385.1 Crenuchus spilurus | reverse complement strand
CATTTACTGTATGTATCTTTTGTCCTTCTGCTGAAGCTGCTGTAAAAATTGACTTTCCCCCTGGGATAAATAAAGTTATCTATCTATCTATCTATATCTATCTATATAAATATTACAATTAACAATTTGTCATTGTTTTCAATGTATGCCATTATTAAAGTACAAAGTGACCATATGAACTGATCAGGTGCTTTGCTTCCTAGCGGCCAATTTCCCATAAGAAATAATGTAAATCCAATTAATCCTGTTCCAGACACTTCAAAATATTAACAAAAATACATTTAATATAGAATAACTATAGTTTTACAAACAGAAAACAATGAGAAATAAATACAAAAGACAAATGAAATGAATTAATTAACATTTAACATCACTCTTACAGGTTTACTTTCCGTTTGAGAGTGTGCTGGTGTTTTGTGCAACCGTTCTTGGGCGTTATTTGTTTTTGAACCCGTTTTGAGGTTCTGTAGTCTGATGTGTTTTAGTATGTTTTGAGTGTTATCAAAGAGAAACAAAGCCAGAGAAACAACAAGAAACAAAGCCAGAGTGAACACCAAGCACGTGGGTGGATGCTTTGTTTACAGGAAATTAGTGGTAAGTCACATGCGCAGGCTGATGAAAACCGGGCGGATGAACGATAACTGGGACAAAATTTTCCCCAAAAAAGTCGATGATAACCAAATTGCACGATTTTTACATTTTAAACACCAGCTGTCGGGTGCCTCTCTCTCCTATTGTAGTAAGTCAGTTGAGACATATTTGGTGTCTAAAATTAGCTACTTTAGTTTGCTATGGTTATGTTGCTAAAAGCTAAAAAAACTTTCATTTAGATCATCACATTCCTTCACACTCATGATATGACATATTGTAAATGTAGACAGGTTAGGCTTCAAGATTTTTAGCTACATAACATACTTTTATCTATATTTATAGATTGACTGTTTTATTGGTTGTCCTGTATCATAAAACAAAAGCAAGTTGATGTAGGATTACATAACTACTAATGGGAACTACAGTAGGCAGTTTTCCTAATTGTAATTGGTGTCTAAATATTTTCTATTATTTGCCAGCTACATTAACACTCATATCTGCAGCACAAAAGTAAAACAGGCACCAAACATGTCTTTGTTAGTCAAATATTTCTTATACTGAGAAATTTGATTTCTCATTAAAACTATTTCATGTTGATGCATAAACATTTTATATGCTATTAACATATACAGTGAGGAAAATAAGCATTTGAACACCCTGCGAATTTGCAAGTTCTCCCACTTAGAAATCATGGAGGGGTCTGAAATTTTCATCTAAGGTGTATGTCCACTGTGAGAGACATAATCTAAAAGAAATGGAATGGAATGGAATGAAGACCAAAAAGTTGTATTTTGGTCTCATCTGTCCACAGCACTTTCTCCCATGACTCCTCTGGATCATTCAAATGGTCATGGGCAAACTTAAGACGGGCCTGGACATGTGCCGATTTAAGCAGGGGAACCTTCCTTGCCATGCATGACTTTAAACCATGACGTCTTAGTGTATTAGCCACAGTAACCTTGGAAACAGTGGTGCCAGCTCTCTTCAGGTCATTGACCAGCTCCTCTCATGTAGTTCTGGGCTGATTCCTCACCTTTCTTAGGATCATTGATGCACCACGAGGTGAGATCTTGCATGGAGCCCCAGTCAGAGGGAGATTGACAGTCATGTTTAGCTTCTTCCATTTTCTAATAATTGCTCCAACAGTTGATCTTTTTTCACCAAGCTGCTTGGCAATTGCCCTGTAGCCCTTTTCAGCCTTGAGAAGGTTTACAATCTTGTCTCTGGTGTCTTTGGACAGCTCTTTGGTCTTAGCCATGTTAGTAGTTGGGAGTCTTACTGATTGTGTGGGGTGGGCAGGTGTCTTTATGCAGCTTTCGACCTCAAACAGGTGCTTCTAATTTAGAATAATAAGTGGAGTGGAGGTGGACTTTTTAGAGACGGACTAACAGGTCTTTGAGGGCCAGAATGTTTGCTAATTGGCAGGTGTTCAAATACTTATTTGCAGCAGTAACACAAATAAATGATTAAAAAATCATACATTGTGATTTCTGGATTTTGTCTTTTAGATTATGTCTCTCACAGTGGACATGCACCTAAGATGACAATTTCAGACCCCTCCATGATTTCTAAGCGGGAGAACCAGCAAATTCGCAAGGTGTTCGAAGACTTATTTTCCTCACTGTATATAATATCTTTCTTCTTGATGGTAGGGGGTTTCTATGAAGAATGTCCTTGAGCAGAGTTTGTGAGGTTTACCTGGATGACAGGCCCTCCAGGGCTTTGTTGAGACATTGCGGAGTGTTGTCAGTGGACGGTGGCATGTCTGGAGTGTCTGCTTTACAGTCGCCCTCCAAATCTCCTTCCCCTTCACTGGGCAGCCCCAGCCTTTCCTCTCCATCTGCTTCCTATGAAACACACATGTGAGAAAGACAGTAGCACAAACACAAATGCAGATCAGCCATGTTTGTTTTTAACTGTACAGGCAAGCAGCCAAGTCGCAGCATCAAAACCGGACTTAGCCTGGGTCACTGTGCCACTACGCAACTACAGTTGTATCTAGGTACAGTCACACATGTGCGGTAAAAGCTTGTCACATCATAATTTGGCCATAGTCTGCAATATCCTACACTCTCAACAAGAAAGCTAGCACAACATATTATGTAATAACTATTATGGTCAGTCATCACTGGCCTTCCAGCAATGCAGGGCCTGTAAGAAAATCACAGCAGGCAAAGGATTTACCTGTCAATGAGTCACAGACAAACCAATGGAGCATTACACTGATGACCAGATGTTTTATGGCAAAGGCCATGCAAATGGTAGACAAATTCTGGCCAGGCACACTCACTCCCAACTGAAAGTGCACCACGTGGGCTGGTGTAGTATAATAGGGTGAAGTTCAGGCCTGGCTATGGGCTGGATCGAGGAGTGGTCACTTACTCATGTTTCACTCTCTACTGGATGAGTGTCTGCATAGCACCGAGTCAAAGAACAGAACAAAATGCAATGGAACACTACACAAGGGTGGTGTTTCATCAGAAAGTGTTGAGTAATTGATTTGACCACAGGGATGTCCTGATGTTGTATGAAAAATTGGTAGACATTCAATGCATATTGTAATGGATCAGTATTGGCTATATTAAGCCTGATCAAAATCCAATCATTTCTGATGATAATTTGAATCAATGGCATTGAGTCAATAATCTATATTTTAATATATTGGTATCATGTACTAGTGCAGCTCCAACAATTAGAATATGATGAAAAAATTGGTTGTTCATAATTGACTTCAATAACGTAAACTATCAACTGTGTTTGGCTTATAGCTCATGAAAATCAAAAAATTCAGAATCTCAAATTATTAGAATATTTCATTTTGAGTAAATTATTACTCAAACAGTATCAACATTAAAACAAAAAGGCTTGAAATGTCACTTTGCATGTAAAGAATATAAAATGTACGGGGGGCACGGTGGCTTAGTGGTTAGCACGTTCGCCTCTCAGCGCTGGGGTCTTGGGTTCGATTCCCCATCTGAGCGGAGTTTCCATGTTCTCCCCGTGTCTGCGTGGGTTTCCTCCGGGGTCTCCGGTTTCCTCCCACAGTCCAAAAACATGGAGGTCAGGTGAATTGGGTACTCTAAAAAATTGTCCGTAGGTGTGTCTGTGTCTGTGTGTGTGTGTCACCCAGCGATGGACTGGCGCCCTGTCCTGGGCTTAGTTGAATAGTGTAATGCCCTGCCCTGCGCCCAGTGAGGGGGTAGGGGACTAACCGCGACCCTAATAAGGATTAAGCGGGTGTGATAATGAATGAATGAATGAATGAATATAAAATGTGACTTTTTAAAATTAAATTATGAACAAAAATTAACTTTTTGGAGACACACCAGTGTATTAAATTATGATACCCAATACGGATGCAATGATCACTATTATTAATATCATTATTGTTTTATACTACAGCATAATGTCAGACTTAACTAAGGATGTAAATCTGTATCAGTAGTTTGATCAGAGGAGGATGGATCCCCTTTGTGAGTCTGGTTCCTCCCAAGGTTTCTTCCTCCAGCCTTGAGGGAGTTTTTCCTTGCCACTGTTGCCTTCGGATTGCTCACATCGGGCTTAGATTCAGATTGTTTGATACTAATTATGTAAAGCTGCTTTGTGACAACGCCTGTTGTAAAAAGAGCTATATAAATACATTTTGATTTGATTTGATTATTAAACCCAAGCCCATTGTTCTGTGCACTGTGTATGCCATTGTCATGTATATATAAATGAAGTGGTTCAGCTAGATGTCATCTTAAAACACAATTAAACTAGAAGCACATAAAATGTTAGATTTAAAGAGAACAGTTTGTTCAAAGTTGAGAGAAAGGAACACGGCAGCATCTGAATGATATATTAAGATAAAATAGGAAAGTTTTATATTCAAGACA
Organism: Crenuchus spilurus; assembly: GCA_036984385.1. Lineage (NCBI taxonomy): Eukaryota > Metazoa > Chordata > Actinopteri > Characiformes > Crenuchidae > Crenuchus > Crenuchus spilurus. The sequence goes on along the minus strand of BRDA01013793.1, from coordinate 135,921 downwards.
GCCAAGCATAGCCTACTTAAATTAGGTTATACTTTTTAATGTTAATCATTTTAAATGAAGTGTCACATTGCAGATAAATTGTCTACAAAAATATCAGATCAGACTCAGCATCAACAGATATTACTCAGGATTTTAGGCAAAGAAATTGTGACCCTCATGAATTCCAGTCCACTGCCCTGTAGTTACATTTCACATACTTGCCAAGAACAACAGCAGACATGGAAAGATATTACAAAACAAAAGCAATTACTGTGTTTTCGTCAGAGAATGGCCCGGTCATGGCTGACATCACTATGAACACATTTTGTGGGATGTTTGAGTACTGTTGCAATGCTACGTTGTAGCTAATTTGTAATCCATCACCATGAAGCCGGTGGATGTGGATCATGTCCTACAAAGTTAAGACTGTAATTGTCCCATTAATCTGCAATAAATCTGTAATCTGGATTTAGACCTCAGGCAGACATTCTACCACTGTGGCCAGTCCAGTTAATGAAGCCACAGGATGGCCCTTCATGCTAAATGAAAAAAAAAAAAATCCTATGGAGTCTGAGGGTATTTCAGACACTCTGATGTAGTCTGACATGCCTTCACTTTTTACAAATTATACCCATCTAAAACTATTTTTTTCCAGACTGTTAAACTTGCTTTTGTTCAGCACAAACTCAGCAACAACAGTGTTAAAACAGTAAGAGTGTCATAAATCTATATTTTGAATAAATCTGCTCTAAACTTTCCAAAAACGTATTTTCAGATGTGATGATATGTTGTGAAAACACACTATTAACATTTCTAGCAAAGACTTTTGAGTTTACACAGTTTATAAACATTGTATGTGGTTTTATTTCTAAAATAAACTGAATGTGAGGTGACACTGTTTCACTCATTCACTTGGTCCTAGATTTAATATTTATGGGATAGGTGTGAGTGAGGTGTGATTAGTCTTTGTTCAGGTGAGCACTCAGGAGAGTGCTTTTGTTTTCGCACATTCCTGGGCCACTAATCCACCAACTGTATGTCTGGAATTACCATATTGTCACCATATCAACGGGAAATGGCGGGAAAAATGTGCTGCGCTCTGACTCGTGCTGAGAAACGTGTGTCTGCGTATTTAAGCTCCACTCACAAGAATCTAAAAATCTATTTTAATTCAAGCTATAACACATTTGAAAAGTAGATCATTTAAGGTTTCCGGGGTATGTTTAGTTTTGTTTTTAGGATAAAATCTCAACGAGTTATACAAGTTTTTATGCAGAATTTCAGTTTTGTTCCTGCAGGCTCCAAAAGGGATAAAATACGCAAATGATTACAGAATGAATGGTTGTAAGAACTTTCCCCAAATTGCTTAATACACATCATGTGCACACATCATAAAACCAGCAACAGCAGCTCTGTTATGTAAAAAGTGTCTTATAAGGGTTTTTAATAGCATACTGCCTGATTTATTCAAACAGAAATATCCTACAAGGAGCTGCAGATGCTGAACTGCAGAACATTCCATCTGCAGTACGTTACATCACATGACCCGTCAGGTCTAGTTAGAAATTCCAAAAGACGAGAATGAGAAGTCAAACACAAGTAAGCTCAGTAAGCAGGCTTCTTCTCTGAATGGATGCTCAGACTCAAAAGTTCAATTTAGTGAGCAGTCTTTAAAGTGCAAAGCTATGCAGCAAAGCAGTGCTGGGCGAATTGTGGTGGTACTGATGTTACTGTGACAAAATGACATCCCTGTATGCTTTTCTGAACGTACTGTGTATATCATTAATACTTGTATCATAAAACACATTTAATTACTGTTTAAAAATTAGAAAATGATTGGCACCTTTATGGCTATTTAGTTCAATGTGAGTAAAGTAAGTTAAACAAAACCACGTCAAACTTAAGTGCACCCCCTACACATTATTAACAAAAATTGAACATTAAACGTTTATTTCACTTTTAAGTGTTCCGGGCATGTCCACCTGGGAGGAGACCCCGGGAAAGACCCAGGACACGCTGGACAGACTATATCTCTCAGCTGGCCTTGGAAGCCTCCCATGTGAGCTGGAAGAGGTGGCCAGGAGAGGAACATCTGGTCTACTTTGCTTGGGTTGTTACTCCCACGACCCGGATACGGATAAGCAGAAGATGATGGATGGTATTGAAATTGCTGTTATAATGAAATGCAACTCAAGGCAGTGTGATTTTGAACTTGCATGAGCTGCATATTTTGTTGTAGCCAACTTTGGTCTGGCCAGTAGCTACATATGGATGTGAAGCCTGGACACTGAAGATGAAGATCTCATGGATGAATATGATGACCACTGAGCAAGTCTATGAGATGCTAGAACTCAAAAGGAGTTACTGATGCACGTTAAATCACACAAGTTACGTTACTTCGGTCATGTGATGAGGCAGCACATGAGAGCATTGAAGGAAGTGTTATGACTGGACTTGTGGAGGGAGTCCGAAGACGTGGAAGACCAAGAATAACCTGGATGGATAACATCAAGACGTGGACTAGATTATCAGGTGCTAGCCTGCTACAAGCAACCAGAGACAGATGGCATTGGAGAGAAGTGACTCATCTGTGCAGCCTACCATCGCGAAGCCATGACGGTGTATGACATGACATGACAAAATTTTAAGTCTGGAAATTTTACCTAAAACAGAGCTTAAGAACACGCAAGTAGAGTCAATCCAATGCAACTAAACCTTCAATACAACCTTGGCATACTGGCAGTCTGGCACAGTACACTCAGGGGTCAAGCCTCAAGCCCGAAAAATGTATATTGTAGTCTTCTTGGCAAAAAAAAAAAAAATCACAATATTGAGCCTGAAAATTGGCATTTGATATTTTCTCAAAACTGTTCAGCCCTAATTGTCTGTCCCAATTTGACTGCAACCCAAAAAAACATAATAAATCTATGTTTTTAAATGCTATCCCTCCTACTCCTGAACTTTATTTGGTCTCTTTTCCAAGGTTTTGCGCATTTTTGGACAATGCGGAATCATTTCAAAAAGCTTATTAAATAATAATTATAAAATTAATCAATATTTCCATTTCAATTAGTCTTAAGCACATTTCTCATGCTTGTATGGTATGACGTGACAAGAACCTTGTCCAAATGTTCCATCCGTGTTAGTCAAAGCATTCAAGTGAACAAGTGGGAACAAATCATCCAAGCAGTAGTCTCCTCTCCATGCCTGAGAAGCCTCGTCACGCACTTTGGGTTTTTTATTAATGCCCTTTGTCTGAACTGCTCCACGAAAGCCTTGCTAAATATGGACAAAAGCGAACCAGATGAAAACAGTCTATATTTAGCGAAAGAGTCAAAGCCTTTCGGTCCATGTATCTAATTAGCAATTGTGAAGAGGTAATTGGGAGCACGCTCAGCTGAGAAGAGGGGTCACTCAAGTCTGAAACTTCAGATTAATGCTTGTAAGAGAAGCCCTATCTGTTAACTTTTTAATGAGGGGACGCTAATGCCTGCAGACAGCTTCAGTGGAAATGTACTAAGCCTGGGTACTGCGTACGATAAACACACCGAGTATTATGTCACTGTAGCATTTATACAGACTCAGCAGGCCGTTTACAAATGAAGGAACTGAATCACTCTCTCATTTCCTCACTCTTTCCCAATATAGCAGACAGAAGGTGAAAACACCCGCACTTGACATGAGTGAGCTATTATTAATCTTGGGTTTCACTGTAGGATGACACGTGATTTTCTTATACTGAGAAAAATGGACAAATACACACTGTAACCCAACTCTAGGAATGTGTTTAAACTAGGACTTTAACGCGTTAATTTCGATTAATTAATTACAAAGGTTTTAACGCGTTAAAAATTTTATCGCAATTAAATCACTTTTTTTTTTTTAGTTTGGAGCCGGAACCTTTGTTTTGCGTGTTCTAGTACGCCTGTAAATCTGATGCACAAGCGACATCCGCAAACAACAACGATGGACGAGCGGCATCTGCAAACTGCAACAATGGACTACGAAGTCGCTTCTCTTGGTCCACTGAGGGACAACTTTAGCTTTAAAAACATTCTGATGGGACTTTCGAAAAGACTACTGTTGTATGCAAGTTGTTTAAAAAGGAATTTGCTTATCACCGAAGCTACTCAAGCCTAAAATACCGTCTCAATGCCAAACATGTTGCGGCAAGCACAGCCGTCTCCACAGCTAATGTCAGCATCCCCAGCAGCGGTAAAAAAAATAAACGCTTTAGCCAGCCCACATTAGACCAGATGACAAGACTTTAAACTATCACAAGAGTCGCAGTAATGTATAGTTATTTGATTTATTTTTAATTTTTACAGTTCTGTACAAGAAATTGTGCTATCATTATTGTCTAGTATGCTGCTTACATTATTATTATTTTTTTTCAAATAAGTTAAAGACTCGGGGGTTCCTGAAATACTTGAAATCTGAATAAATATTATAGCACTTTGCCAAATCTGTTGGTTTAATATCAATAAAAAATCAAAAAGCAATAAACATGTTTGTTGTTAAGCATATACTGTATGTCTATTCATTCAAAATTTTAGTAGCAAAAGGATTTTTTAAATTGAAAATGTTTAATTTGTTGATATATGGTTTGCGATTAATTGCGATTAATTAATTACAGACCCTGAAATTAACTCGATTAAATTTTTTAATCGAGTCCCATCACTAGTTTAAACATATAATGCTGTTTTTGGTGGCAGTAACAAGAGTTGACATGCAGTATGTCTGGTAAAACATAAAAAAAGCTCCTGTACATATAGACGCAATACTTATTTTTAGTGTGCTTCTTAAGCAACACTTGAATACTATCAGTGATTTTAGAGCATTTAGTAAACTTAAAAAAAAAAAATCAATAAAAAATTTTAATTCATCATATATTTTATATTCATTACATGTAAAGTGACATATTTAAAACCCTTTTTGTTCATTGTTGATACTGTTTGAATAGTAATTTACTCCAAATTAAATATTCTAATAATTTAAGTCATACCGACCAATCGTGACATTGCACTTTGCATGTACTGAATATGTAATATATGACACTTTACTGTTTTGAATTAAATTAATGAACACACATGACATGTAAGAATATGTAACCTCCTTCCCCAAAACACAAAAATCCATTTAAAATCAAACCTTCAATAATTATACATTAGATATTTAACTGTCTTCAGACAATTAGATATTTAGCTAATCATCACAGTCTTGTTACTACTTTAATTAATCAGTTTGATTAAATTTACACTAAAAATAAACTTGTCAGTCCTTCAGTTTCCTTCCATCGGCCTTATCATCTGGCTCCACGTGAATGAGGGCAATAAGCAGGCTAGGCCTCTGATCAGCTGCTCCAGAAATGAGACTACGCTAATCCCCATGCAGAAGGGGAATAACCCCAGTCAAGCCTGACCCCAGAGGCCTCGCTCTATGCAAACAAACCCAAAGCTGCACCTACTCTCTTTCTAACCACACTCTCCAGGTGACTAGATATTACGTGCTAGGTGGTAGAACAACCTGCCAGACCAACATGTTTCAAATGAACAAATCAACATGGTTCAATTGGATCGTCTTGGAGATTTTTCCACTACGTGAGTGACAGCTTGGCCCGGTTTTCACTGTCTCTTTAACGGCTTTGCAGAGGTGGCAGAACACAAAAATCAGAGGCTGATTAGGAATTCCTACATGTGCAGCAAATACCAAAACAGGCGCGTTGCTGCTGGCAAGGACAGTAAATGCAGCAGAATCCACTGAAAAGGAAAACAAATGGCCTTCAATCATTTAAATCTATTACAGTGCAGCAAAAATCTGTCATTTTACGGATAATTACAAATAAACAATACATTAATGCTGATACATTGCTGTAATATTAAATAAATATTTGACATTGATATAGCCTGGTCTGAACCTGGAGGCCTACTGCTTGTTTTAGTTGTTTTAACACATCCACTTCAGCTCAGTAAGGGGCAGTAAAGTGGGCTTCCATGATCAAAGATGGGAAACACTAGTACATAGTGTTTTATGGCATTGTACTATATTACAGACTGAATTTGTATTCTACTGTAGTAGCATAACACTGTAGTATAGTGGTTTTATAGTACTATAATTATTGTCAGAGTCATAAAGGAGGAGGAGTCTGACTGATAAATACATATACATATATACACCCAAGGGCACTTTCACAATCAACACACTTCATATAAACACACTTCGGTGAGAAGCGGCAGCCAGTCGTGCACAGTGTGCTCTCAACCAGAAGCGACCGTCCACCTGGAGGACTGCATTGAGCACTAGGGTGATCACCCAGGACAGAGTGCCAACCATACCAACCATATCTGGGCATACATACATTCATAAACAGACATACACATTCACACACACCAGGGTCATTTTAGAGTAGCCAATTCACCTGATCTCCATGTTTTTGGACTGTGGGATGAAACCAGTCCCCGGAGGAAACCCACGCAGACACGGGGAGAACATGGAAACTTCGCTCAGATGTGGACTTGAACCCAAGACCTCAGCGCTGAGAGGCGAACGTGCTAACCACTAAGCCACCGTGCTAGGAAGGGAAACGCTCGTAACGCTCAACATGCCTTTTGATTTATGGAAAGTTGCATCCTTGATTCAAAGTTTAATCAAGGGTAAAGCCTTCCTCTCATCCCATCTTTGTTGTGCAAGTTATCTGCATGCATTTTATCCACAATAGGCTTCTGTTTTTTACTACTGAATTCAAATCTAAGAGACGTTAATGCAGACTTCACTTTGGTGTTTAAAGGTTCCAAGTAACAAATAGGAGTCTGGTCTTGTTCCAAAAATGGGATCATTGCAAAGATAACCTCTGACTGTATTACTGTACTGTAACAAAACACTTCAGAGGAACCAAAGCATTGAATTAAACAGAACTAGAGTCACCAACACTAGCTGAGTTAGCTTTTCTCAGTCGATGTTTCTGAGGTAGAGATGTGGGATAACCTGAGGTCTCACATAACCTGTTCTGAAAACTGAAGAAACAAGATAAGCCAACTAAAAAAGCTGGATAAGTAATGAGGGGAGAGTCACAGGTCTGAAACCACACCCTATTAGTCATAAAGTGCACTGTGTTGGGTGTAAACTCCAATTGCTCATTTATTGTGTAGTACACTAGTCAGTATTGAAATCAGAGTTTTCACAATTGCTCAGCCAATTGAGGACAAAGACTTCATTCATTCTTAGCATTAACCTACACCTTGGAAAATTTTAGAACCTATGATTTAATGCACCAACATCTAATATTGGCTAACAGTATTAATATTAGCTTAATCAACTGAGGAAACCTGAGGAAAATACAATGAACTGTGCAGCCATAACATGCTGTATTTAAGTGCAGGGAGCTCTTTCAGATTCTGATGAAGACATCCAACACTGGTCCTGTCTGGGGTCCGTGTGTGGCCAGAGCGAGGAGGTCATCATGCTACACTGAGCTCAGAAGGGCAGCTGAGGCGGTAAACTGAGCAGAGCGCTGTTCACTAATGCCTCACTGCCTCACCAGCTCAACAGAGGCAGGCTGCTGTTTGTGCTTGTGCAAAAAAGAATAAAAGGATAAAAGTGTCACAGTGAGCACACTATGAAGCTTGAGCTTCATTTCAGCTCACGACACTTGATGTAAGCCTGGTTCGTTAAAAAAAAAAAAATTAATAAAAAAAAAAGAGAGAAGACAGATTTGGTAACAGCTTTGAATATGAGATGAATGTTTGCTGACAAATAGTCAACAATGAAAAGAAATCAGGCTGTGGGTCGTTGTCTGCACCTGTTTCTTTCATCCGGACATTCAGGTAAGCTTTATGTACGAGATCAAAGAACAATGTTCAAAGCAGTGATGAGGATATGAACTGATTATGAAGCCCAAAGACAATATTAGTAACCATCCATCCATTCATCCATCACCTTCCACTTAATCCTGATCAGGGTCACGGTGAGTCCCTTACCCCTTCAGCAGGCACAGGGCAGGGCATTAAACACAATCCTAGTTAAGCCTAGGACAGGGCCATTAGTAAGCACACTAATATTAAAAAGTTTAATCTAACATTTTAGACAAACCCACTTTAACACAGATTTCAAATGAATTACCAATATGAGCAGGCTAAACACCTTCACCATGAGAAGAAGGCTCTTTATTGCACTATTAATAAACTGGGAAACAGTTTTAAAGACCTTATCTAACCAAAATACGTTTGCTCAGACATGTGACTGTCCAGAATATTTGTGGGAAATTATTTTGCTGTGCTCGGTGTAGCATATCAGCTGTGCTACACTTTATGAATGGCCTGAGGCCATCATGGAGAACTGGACCAAAATCAAAGCAAGCAAATGATACAAATTTACCTAAACTGCCCCGGGAAAAAGTAACAACTTATTCTCATTTGTTTGCCGTTTGCTATTCATAAGTACATGTTTGACTTTACCTATTTATGAGCAAATATTTGGACAGATGTTGAGAAATTCTGGCTCTTTGAAGGCTCTGCTGTACAGCACTCACAGACCAAGTCAAGTCACCCAGTTATACTCAGGTTCAGCAGAATGAAGGATCTTAGACTACAGCACATCTAAAGTAATAATATAACATGTGACAAAGCAGATATATTCACAGATATCCTTGTTTTTATTGTTTTAGACTGTGATATGAACAGTGGTCGCTTATAGAAGTAAACAAAGGCATTAAATAAACAAGGTATTCAGCTACTTTACACAGACTGTACACACACACACACACACACACACACACACACACACACACACACCAACAAAATCAGGACAAACTCTTTTTAATATTCTTCACTTTAGAAGCAATAGTAAGGTGTCCCAATACTTTACATATAGTGTGGCTCTCATTCCCACATTTGTTTGGCCAATAAAAAAATACTCACAAACTTCCCTTTCTATCCTGATAGCTGTTGCACTTCCAGTTCAAAGGGCACTTGTGCATTTTTTTCACTTCATAACTTTTGGTTGGAACTTGATACATTATTTCTTGAATTAATTTTAATTAAACACACCCCCAAATGAAGATTAAGGCTCATATACACTATACGGATAAAGTGTGGGGACACCTTCCCTGTTTCTTCAGAAATAAAGCTATGAAAGTGTTTATTCTGAATTTGCAGAAGGAACCGTCTCTACTGTCCAGTGCAAGCTTTCTACTAGAAATTGGTTTCCATTCTGCAACAAGAGCAGTTGAGGTCAGGATGCTGGATGATGACCACCACTCAAGTGCTGGATGGAGTACCATCATTCCAGAGATGCTGGGGGGCTTTATACCCCTCTAGCCCACACCGGGCATTAAACATAGTGTCGAGTTTCAAGTTTATTTATTTACTGGCAATACTTCTCTGTAGGGACTAGACAAGCTGTGTGCATTTGTACATCAATGGGAGCAACTTAAACTATCTCCATTCATTAGAAGGTGTGTTCACAAACATTTGGACATAAAGTGTAATGGCACACAAGAGACCACAGACTTGGAATGCTGTATTATTCCTGAAATACTATCCTCAAAGCTGTTCTGTTAACCTTGACCAATTTATTCTTCCTTTGTTTGAACTGCACCTTGTATTAGCAAATTTGAGGTTAGCTTCTTTACTGACCCCTGTCTCAGTTCAGGTCAATAGAGACACAATTTCAGCAGTTGTGTAGCTAATATATAATAATTAAGCCTAAAAAATTAGGATCAACTACTGACAACAGAGCAAGAGTCAGATAACCTAACAACAGTTAGCTAAAGCTAACAAATATCTGTTAAACATGAAAATTACTAACAGACAAGTTTGTTCAACTGTTTACACATGAATGCGACGTTATAAGCTAACGTTAGCCTGCTAGCGTTAATACGTCTGCTTATTCATAAGCGTCTTAGCCGAACTCATCGTTCCACCTTAAAGAGTGCAGCACTTGCATTCAGGCTGGCAAGATTTAAGGTGGAACGCTAAGATCAGCTTCGTTAGCTGAATGAGTGATGCTAAGTGGATGACTGGGCTACTGACTGGCCAGCTTAGTTAGCCAGCTAGTTGTTGTTTGTTTGTTTTAATATTTTACACTCTACCTTACTTATTAGGCTTAGCAGTCCACAGGCTGTGTCTGAAACTTTAAGGTAGATGACTGGAACCATTGCTGCTTTTGTAGAGTGAAGAGGCAGCATTGAGAGACTGTAACTAGACAATATGACCATATATATGGTGATAAATTACATCACAGTGTACTGTTCAGAGCTTATAAATACAGTTTTCCATGGCATTCTTGATCAAAATGAGAGCATAATTACTCATTTATTTATTCATTTGTTTGTGTGAATTGGCAACATTATTTTTTGATGCATTACTTTTTTTTAAGATGGCTTGTTTTGATAGATGTCCAAAATAATAAACATCGTACTATATTGCGTAACTTCCTGTGTCGCGATATGACATTTGCTATATCGCACACTTATTTAAAACATAGTAGATATTAATACACTGTCTAAATACAGGCTGTGTCTTAAACGCGAGGCAAGCTGCCTACTCAGGCAGGAAGTGTCCAACAAATCCAATGTATACATACAACTCAAACTCTAAAAAAAGAGCTAGCAGCTGCCTGGACTGTGTCAGTGTACTAATACATAGTGAATGTCTTTTAAACGTGAGTAGGCCTTTATGTCATACAACTAGGGATCAAGACACGGGTTTCAGGCAGTTATCTCTTCAAGAACAAACCAAAACGGCCTTTTAGCTAAACATTCCGATTTGATGCCGTGCTGCCTCAGAAGGCAGCCTGAGTAGGCAGCATGTGTGACATTTCAGACACAGCCACTGAGCCTTCAGTGTTTACGATAAATGAACGTTAGGTTACCTTGTCGCTGATGTTTTCGGTGCTGTCAGGGTCTCCGCCTCCAGCCCCTCGCTTTCTCAGCTCCGTCATATCTCCTTTTTCTTGGCTCAGAGATGCATAGATAGTGCGTTGTGGAGGAATACAAAAGCACAGGCTTTAAAAGACGAGTCCTCTGGTAATCCGTTTTAAGCGGAGCTGCGGTGGGACATCAGAACGAGGCTCCTGCTGTAAACGTGTGTCAGGAGCGAGAAGAGAGGATGTACATGTGTTGTCTGAGCGCAGATGTTGTGTTCTGGGTGTTGTGGTGTTGAAGCAGCCCGGCCTGTCCCCTCAGTCTCTCTGTGTGTGTGTGTGTGTGTGTGTGTGTGTCTCTCACACCCAGCCCGGACTCTACAGGACTGAAGTGAACACTGCTGCTCTCTGCGGCGGAGCGCTACACTCACACAACTCTAACAACACTAACGTGTGTTTTCAGCTGACAGACTTTTTTTGTCCCTCTGAAGAATGTTAGGTTGATAACATAACTTGTGTTTTCTAAGATATTTCTGTATTAATTGTTTTTTTAAAGACCAACTTCCTCCATCACGAGTCTGACGGAGCGCTCGCGCAGCCAAGCGGCAGCGCAGTGACATCACCACGACGACCTTTAACGACACTTCAGGATAAGGCTGGGCGAGTCGATACTGAAATATCGATACCTCCGATATTACCTAATCTCACATAAACAAAATCCATAATCAACCCTGTAGACCCCACGTTAACCTCTACCGTCTCCTCTGTTTATATGGCCTGAAACACTACAACAATGATTTAAAATGGTATACACTACTGTATTTTGTGTATGCACGCTACCAGTCAAAAGTTTGGACAAAGATTTTTCATTATTCAAACATGTTCTGCATTGTAGAATTAATTAGATTAGATTAATACTGAAGTCATCTAAACTATGAAGAAATGCATATGTAATTATTTAGTAAACAAAAAGGTGTTAAACCAGAATATGTTTTGAATTTACATTCTTCAAAGTAGGCCCCTCTTGCTTAGATGACAGCTTTCTTGGCATTTTTTCAGTCAGCTTTATGAGGTAGTCGCCTGAAATGATTTTCAGTTAACAGCTGTGCCTTGTCAAGAGTTAATGACTTGCATTCATTGCCTCTTAATGTGTTTGAGACCATCAGGTTTGTACCTACTTTGCTTTTTAAAAACACTTTTAAGTTTACTACAATTCCTTCTGTGTTCTTTTATAGTCTGGATGACTTCAGTATCAATTTACAATGTAGGAAAAAATGACACTGAATAAGAAAGTGTGTCCAACCTTTTGACTGGTACTGTATATGTAGGAATGTATGCATAGTTCTATACATGCATGATTTATTTACCCATTCATCATCTAAGCCACTTATCCTGAGTTGCAAGCGGTGCTGCAGCCCATGTCAGTACTCACTGTTTAAAATTTTTTACCCAATTTCCTCCCTAATGTAGCAGTAGCCAGTTGACCCACCTAATCACTTGTAGTGTCCATCACTCTATGAGGATGAAGACTAGCACAGGCTTCCTCTGATGCATGTGAAGTCAGCCACCACCTCTTTTCCAACTGCTGTCAACACAACAACACGCTCAGGGGAAAGCGCAGGATCCCCAAGCTCTGATGGCTTGGCTGGCAAACACCTGTGCTAGCAGACATTGCATGGTATTAGTGCCTGGTACATGAGCCACTCTCTGCCTGGCAGCAAACACCCTTGCCAGGTCACCAAGCCATACTGGTTGGTGGATGCAACCTAAAAATTAAGTTTCCCAAAACATACACGATTAAAATAGACTGAAAATCAGACACTGCTGGTGGTAAACAGCAAGGATTTAATTGAAATTAAATTAAAAATATGAGTACCAGATCTATTGCATTATAGTAACAGTACAATTCAGGGTTACTCTACGAGGAAGGAAGAGGGCATGTAGTTTGTACTTGAACACAAATGCACAATGAACATTCAGCTACCACAGATTGCACACCAGATACTGTAGCAATGCAGTCTAACACAAGACCACCAAAAAAGAGAATCCTTTTGTTGTTGATTTTTTTTTAGTTTGTTTGATCAGTCCTTGATTTTCATACATAGAGTACAAAAAGTCGACCCAGAGTTTTTGGGGCACACCTTCAAGCATACCTGACTACTCTGTACACAACTCTCAGGGCTTTAGTATCATCAACTCATTCAATAATGCCATAGAAATTAGGAAAAACAAACAAACAAACAAAAAAAGAAACAATAATAATGCCAAACATGTACAATGCACTGACACAGAAAGTCAGCTGTGTTAGACATGCAACAAGTAACCCAACTTGCTGAAAAAGTACAATAATCAATCATAAAAAAGAAAACATTATAAATGCATAAATACTTTGTACAGTTTGTCTCGCTGTAAAGGAACGCACCCCATTTAAAACAATAGCCCACAACATAAAAACGTTTATGATAAAACCATGATCCTTAAATGTCTTTTTTTCTTATTTGTACACATGAAGGTGTGAAAATAAATCAGATTGATATAGCCATCTGGCCTTTAAGCTGAAAATCCCAACAGCTTAGATGTTACGATTGCACACTAAATTACAGTACATGAGTGTATAATAACCATACTCCCATCATAACGGGTGCATATTAAGCTGTATGGCAAATGATAGGGAAATGTATGAAGGTGGTGAATAATACACTACTGCACGTGTGTAGCATTTCATCCTTTAAAGTGATTTGTGTTTGTTAGTTTAAAAAAAAAAGTTCTTCCTAACTATCAAAGCAGCACTTTCAATGCAGTATTGCCCACAGTACCACTGATGAGAGGCGACAGACATTAAAAGAAAAGTTCCATGTTGTGTCGAGAAACCAGTTCCAGTTTTTCAACATTATGAAATCCCTTTCTCACCAGAGCCCACTCAAAAATCCACAGTACAATCTCTTTCTTGAAGTATTTCTACAGAGAACACATGGTTCACACATTCCACAAACAGTTCAGTTTCTTTGCCAGCTTTTAAACACAAATGCTAATATTCAACCCCGTAACGGCCTTGACTGATTTTGTGAAATGTTTTTTTTCTTGCACAGCTGTTAGTTGCAGCAAAATATTAAAGCTACTTAATTTTTGTTATGAACAAACAATGTTAAGACATAAATACACCTGAAAAAAAATCCCTCGTTAGCCTAAATTTACAAAAATGACAAATTATATTCAGCTCAATATATACTTAATATTATTGTTCTTAACGGTTACCAAAACCTGAAATCTGATCAGTCCAGGCTTTCTGTGAAAACGCTGATATGGTATGAGATTACGATAAATTAACTGGCAATTGTAGCAAATTAAGAACATCTCAAATTCAGAGGCAACAGCAGAGTGGAAGTAAAGTTGTTCTTTTGCTCATAAATATGCTAAAAGTTCTATAACAAGGCAGTTTGGCAAAGACATTTAAAAGAATGTCAGCTACTGGCAAACGTTTTGATACTGTGGGCAACACATTGATTGTTAACAAAATGTAAACAAAATAATTAAGTATTTGCATAACTAGACTTGGTAATAATGTCAACCCACAAACATTTATTATTAACATTCATAGTCCCCGATATTATACCCGCTGGGATGCTGTGACTAGTGACAACGACTACACACATCGGCTTTAATTTGTTTTTTAAGTCAGAAGTGGTATTTTATAACGCTATGTTACAGGCAATGTTTTTTTTCTTTATCTCTTAATAACGACTTCTCATTTTCCTGTTCTAGTTAAAAAGGCCATCGTAATTATTTACAATATAAACACGTTTCATGATGGAGGGTTTTACACGTAAGTGTTTCTTCCTAAAATCTAAAAGTTCATGGCAAATGCTAACGCGGACATGATCAAGCGTAACGTGAAAGAAATCAAAAGTGAAAAATCAAACGGACTCGTCTCCCCATTCTCAGCTTTATGCTCCACCTCCATCCATGAAACGACGGACACTTTAGTTTACGTCAGTGCTTTACAAACATGGGTCGAGGAGTTTTTTTTAATATTTGGGAAGGAGGAGCAGAGCGTGTGTTGCCGTAAAGGAGAGAAAAGGAGTGAAGGGAGGTCTAGTTTCTGGAGCCTTCTTCTGAGGCTCGCTCATGCTGCAGGTTGTAGTAACAGTTCTGACACACGCGGACGGGGGAGGAAATCTTCAACCGCTTTATCTCCGACTGGAAGCGACTGCACCTGCAAGAGGAGAACAGAAAGTTATATCACAGTTGATGCAAGGCAGGAGTATATTTGCAGAGTCAACCTAAATCACTGCCAATAACATCCCATCCATCCATCTACACCCAGTTCAGCCATCTCCAATTGGGTGCTGGGCAGGGCATTACATACATTACAATAATACATAATAAAGGAGACCCATGGTTTAAATAAATAAATAAAAGGGTTTGGCTCTCTGCCAGTTGCTTTTATTTTACAAAACAAACATAATGCGAAAACAAAGCAACAGCAATACGACAGAGATTTTTGCATGGCAAGATAACCACGTGAACTGAATGCTCGCTGTGCTGCCTAGTGGGGGGTGCTGTAACTTCACTTGCTCATAACTCAGATGTCTGCTCACATCACAAAGCAAAAAATCTACCAGGCGACAGCTCGTATCTAAAAAAAAATGTGTATGTTGATTCACTCGTAAGTCAAGGTTCTACTGTACTTTTATATTCTAGCAGGGCTAGCCAGTTTCCTTGATAAGACAAATTCACGTGACATAGTGCTGAGGTTTGATTTTCTGATTGGCAGATAGGCTGTATGTAAAAAACAACAGCCAAACCTCTTTTTGGGTCAGAGACAGATATAAGTAGTAGTAATAATAATGATGTTTTATACATTTCACATATAAAATTATGTGTATTTTTAATGTACATATCTTCTGCTGCTGACATTAATTGATATTATTATCATATAAAATGTAAATACTGCAACAACACTGACCTGGATTACCTTTATGTGGTAATAAAATAGTCTCTATATTTGACATATATCTATTGTTGATTTCTACAAAAATTAAATACATATAATGCAGACATTTTAACACATTAGATCTCGGCACTGATCTAAAGATTTGATCAATAGCGATAATTGTTCTAAAACCAATTATATACCGATGCCAATAGGAAGTCAATATTATTATCCACAGACAACCAAAGTTAACAGTTTTTCTGTAGTCTTACTTTTGGCAGAAGAGCTGGCCACAGTTCCTACAGTGGTGGCGTCTCTCTGTGAGGGAGAATCGTACTGTGCAGCCTGAACAGCTGTCCACCTGCTCATCCTTCACCCAGTGGTCAGCTGCAGAGCGTCCTGGCTGCTCACTGACTGACCAACTAAAGACACGACCCCGTCCATCACCCACCAGGAATTTACTGTGGTCCCTGGATGCAAAAGAGACACTTTAAGAGGATGCAACTGATAAAGGGTAAGAACATCTACCAGGGGTGTCCAATTCTAGGAGTGGATCATATGTATTGATTGTAGACATTTTTAAGTAGTGTCAATAGTAAGAGACAGAGTTTTCTTTTGTGCCATTCTTGGGGTAAGAAAATGTTTAAAACGACTGTTATTGATATAGTCACACACACACACACACAGCCAGACAGACAGACACAGACACACAGTGTTTACTTTGAGATGGCGAGTGCTGTGATTTCTGCCGGCTGAGTGTTGTCCTTGCGGTCGAAGGCGGTGTGCATGGTGAGTTTGCTCCGGAACACCAGCTGTCTCTCCCATCTGTAGCCTGCTCAGAGACACAGCACCAGAAACAGAACTTTCAAACCTGCCAGCCCCTCACACCCACAACTCTGCAAAGTGACACGCTGGCAATATGCACAAACCTCCACAGAGCAAGAGAAATGCCAGCTCAGCACACATCAATAATACTATACTATATCAATAATAGTAGACCAGAGGAGGATGGGTCCCCCATGTGAGTCTGGTTCCTCCCAAGGTTTCTTCCTCCAGCTCTGAGGGAGTTTTTCCTTGCCACTGTCGCAGTTGGCTTGCTCACCGGGGATTAGGGATTAATGATTTTATGTCTGTTATTGCTAACCCTGTAAAGCTGCTTTGTGACATCAGTTGTAAAAAAGCGCTTTATAAATAAAATTTGAATTTGAATACTGCATATTGATCTGGCTACAGAAACAAATGGAAGCGTCTGACGGGGAATCTTTGAAACTGTTAGCAAATGAAATGAGTTACCTTGCTGCATACATTAGACTGCTTATGGAGCTGCTGAAGCTGAGCTGCTTGATTCATAAAGAATGACTTATTTGGGGTATATGTAGTACATGTAATTCCTGCACTTTGTTTAGAATAAAAGGTTTGAATAAATGTCTGCAACAACAGGGCACAACTAAATATCTAAGCTCCTACTTATTTTTATTGCAGCTATCATCGGATGTGCTCGTTCCTGAAAGTTTGACGAGTCTGCAAAGAATATAAAACTGCTCAATATGGCAGTGCCTTCAGATTCATGCTTAGCAAGAGTCCAGAAAAGACATTTCATATCTTAATAAGGAATGAATGGCTATGCTGTTAAACCCTGCAGTACCTGCTCTTAGCCTGTTGTAGGGTCTAGCCTCCATGGTGCTGGGCTGTAGAGGCTGTGGGACAGCCCCGTGTGGGGGTGCGGAGTGTGGTGGGTGTGGGTTTCCATGTTGGGCTGTCACAGGCTTGCCTTGGCCCTCTGAGTAATTCACAAACACAAAGCCGTCCTTCTCATCAATGCTGAGCGTGTCGGACCAGCGGCGCGAGTCATCCGAGCTGCTGTCCACCGACCATGAGGCTCCGGTGCGGGTCTTCGGCCTGTGGACGGTGCTGCCAGGCTGACTGCCGGGGCAGTGGGGTTTGGGCTCCTGACTCAAACTCGTCTCCTCACCCTCAGACTCACTGCTGTCATCATCTGGACCTTCACGGCCATCTGCAACAGAAAGCAGTGTATTTAAACTGTAATGCAGTTTGCCACCTGGACATTATTATCATCATCTACATCCTCATTAGCCTTGTCACTTCAGGATCCCGTGTACATTTACAGAAGTGCTTAAAACATAAGGCTGGGTAAATTGTGCTATGGTAGGACCAACATATTGGAGTCACATTACCAATTTTTTCTTCTCCACAGCAGTCAGGCACATCTGGAGGCTCCACTGGTTCTGGTGCAGGGGTTTCAGGGACTTGTAAGAACTCCATTCTCCAGAACTAGAAAAATAAACCATTAAGAATTCAGTAAGAGCTGCTACTCTGGCTTCACATCAGTACTACACAAGCACATTCCTATACAGCTTATTTAAACATTGAAGATTACAACACTCATCATTTGCACCTCTACACTGTTCACTTACTTTATATCTGCTACCTCACATATACGTACGGTACTCTCTTAATGATGTATTTATTATTTACTGGCAATAGACATATGACTCACTGTACCATCTCAACGATTACTTACTGCACTTAATGTAAATAACACTGTACACTACACAGTTTAGATGCTAACTGCATTTCATTGGTTCTGTACCTGAGTATTTTTCAAAAATTGCTGCCAGTGAAATAAGACCACTTCCCTACATAAAACAACATCTATTTAAAAATAATGACAAACTGCCTTAACATGATTCAACACTGACCTTAGAAAGGAGAAATATGGGATTTGTTTGACTAGATTGAACTATATTTGCCATGTATCCAAAATAAGAGATGTTGGTTACCCTGACAACGCCGTCCGAGTGTCCCGTCACAATGACGTTCTGGGTGTCCCACTCGTTCATCTCGGACACGCAGCAGCACAGAATCTGCTGACTGCGGCCGGTGAACGTGTTGGCGCTGGCAATGGGGTTGCCGTTGATGCTCCACACATGGATATACGTGCCAGCGCTTGACACTATATCTCCCTGAAAAATAAAGAATACAGCAATATGTCACTGCACTGCAGGTAAAGACATACAATGTTGCTTAAATATAGGGGTCAACACTTATGAACTAGTACTATTTGAGGCTTTAAAAGGTGTGTAGAAACAGGAAATTAACTAGAATGGTCCCTCTTAATTGATCAAACCCTAGCAAAAATAACAGAGGTTTCATTAAAGCAAAGGCTATCTTCATATAACCTTTAATTCCAGCTGCTTTGCATCGTTTCAGAGATCCTCTAAAACAGGGGTGTCAAACTCCAGTCCTGAAGGGCCGGATTCCTGCAGAGTTTGGTGATCTTCCTGATCAAACACACCTGATTCAGCTCAGCAGGTAATGAGCAGGTTTAATTGTAGTGTCAGAGCAGAGAAATCACCAAACTCTGCAGGAATCCGGCCTTCCAGGACTGGAGTTTGACACCCCTGCTCAGATCTCAGGCCATTTATAAACAGAGAAAACATTTAAATGGTCAAAAATTCATTTCAAGGACTCACTTGTATAGATGATTAGTTATAATAATATTTTTGTTATTATTTATAGAGGCAGGTAATCCAGGTCCAGAAAATAAAAATCCATCCCAGGATTTTGCTCCAACTTCCTGCTGCAGTATATCTGCAGCAGAACTAACAAGGCAGTAGAAACAAAATCCCGGGGTGGATTTTTACTTTCTGCTCCTGGATTACCCACCTCTAATTATATACATGTGGAAATACAATTACACAATATGGACAAAAGCATTGAGACTTGTTTCTTCCAAAATCAAGGGAATTAAAAAGATTTTACGCCACCTTTGATTAACTGTCTCTACTGTCCAGTGACTTCAGGCTTTCTATTAGATTTTGGAGCACTGCTGTGAGGATCTGACTGCATTCAGTAACAAGAACACTAGTGGGGTAACCTCATCCACAACTCTTTGCAAAGGTACTGGATGGAGCACCATCATTCCAGAAAATACAGCTCCACGGCTCACTATACCCCTCTAGCCCATGCCTGGCATTAGACATGGTGCCAATAGGTTCATATTTATCTGTTTATGAGTCCTATTCTATTGTTAGTACTTCTTTACAGGTACTAGACAAGCTGTGCATGCATTTGTACATCTGTCAGCAATGGGGTGCAGCTTAAAGTAGCCGAATGCATTCATTAGAAGGGGTGTCCACAAACATTTGGACATATAGTGTATTACAAATTAGACTCAAAAATGTATTTGTTCCCTTTTATTTGAAACATTGTCCTCCAATTTCATTTGGTTTTATGTTACTAATGCCACACGTTCCATCAGAAGTGCATGTCATGTTCATTTTGTCACACAGTCACGCATGTTAGTCTAATCCTGCCTTCATTCTTTATTATTCTAGTTTGATGCTCCTTTCTTTCAGCAGCGGTAATCAGCTTTACTGAAAAGGAAGCAGACTCACTGTCAGTTCATTGATGCATAGAGCTGAGACAGGAGCACGATGGCCTCTCAGTTGTGTGACGAAGGACAGCTTGTTCAGGTCCCAAATGATGCAGGTGCGGTCCCTAGAGCCACTGACAATGATGTGGTAAGCTGAGGATGCCGTCAAACATGTCACTGCATCAGTGTGGCCTAGCAGAGCCTGAAAACAAGACAAAATAAGAAAATACACTCAGTATCAATGATCCATATCATT
Source organism: Crenuchus spilurus (assembly GCA_036984385.1). Lineage (NCBI taxonomy): Eukaryota > Metazoa > Chordata > Actinopteri > Characiformes > Crenuchidae > Crenuchus > Crenuchus spilurus. The sequence continues at coordinate 115,497 of BRDA01013793.1, read as the reverse complement.
AATGCATCTTTTCTCCTTGGTCAGAATGACCGTATTGGAATTCACTCTACCTGTTTGAGTGTGAGCGTTTTGGCCTTCTCTTTTGAGGTACTAGTTTCCCACACACAGATAGCTGTGCTGGTGCCTCCAGTAATCACCAGTTTGGGGTTAGGACAGATAGCACACAGGATCTGACCCCATTCAGACAAACATTCATACACAGTAACCGCCTGCACAGACAGAAATATTCGGAGTTATACAACACAGCACAAAGACTACTACGTTAACAACGGTATATAAACTATTCATAAATATGAGTCATCCTTAAAAATAAACCTGACCTACATGTGAACACTAGGGGGCACTGTTATCTGGAGCATGTAATGCGAGGCCTCCAGAATATGACTTTATAAAAACTATCACTTCACTTTTGGTACACAATCTGGTTATTTATCATTTATGTTCAGGGGATGCCCAGGTGGTGCTACTAGATAAACTCAAAAAACTAATTTTATTGCCTTACAATAAAAGGTCCAATAATACAGTATTAAAACTTTCTAAATGTCTAAACAACTCTAACAATCAGTTAGACGATCGGTAGACAATAGCAGTCAATACCTTCACTGACATTCAGCCTTTCATAGACTTTATTAAGTAAGGTTCACATTGCCTAGACCAGTGGTTCTTAACCTGGGTTCCATCGAACCAGTCGGTCTCAGGGGTTCGGAGGAGCCTCTGCCACGGAGGTAGACACACTTGTGTAAAGTCGTGATGACACGCCCCGCTTGGCCAAAAACAAATTACATTTTTTAAATTTTAAATTTAGGTATTAAAAATTTGTAAGTTCTTTAAAAAATCCAAATTAATTTTTAATTAGTAAAATGGTAAAAAAAAAATTGGGGGGCTGAAATTCTTTTATGAGGCTGAAATAAAGTAGTGAGTTCATGCACTGTGTTGGTTTTGTTCTTTGAGCAAGGTGATGTTCATGCACGGCTCATTTTGTGCACTAGTTAAAAAAATAAAAATAAAAATAAAATAAAAAATACCTATGTCTTGAATTTGGAAAAAAAAAATTATCACTAAAGAAGGGTTCAGTGAATGCGCATATGAAACTGGTGGGTTCAGTGCCTCAAAAAAGGTTAAGAACCACTGGCCTAGACTTTATTGTTGTACATGAGTATCATTAATAAATGCTGCATTAGAGCTCATATTGAGTCACATTTTTAATTACTTGAGCTTATCATAAATAAACCATTAATTGAGACATTATTTACACAATTATTAGTGTTTAACAGATACATCATAATTATGCACCACATTTAAAATATAAAAATGTAAAAAGAAATGGCAGCAAAGGCAATAATTACTGATAATTAACATGTTGTTCTAATAACTACTGTTCTCGGTCATAAAACAAATGGTTACAGTTCTGCATTTTTGATTGGCTGAGCCACAATCAAGACCTCTGGAAATTCTCTTTATAAGTATACACAACAGATTAGATCAGAATTAATGTCACTAAATCAGTAACTAATGTGCCACGTACAATTACACCAATTAGCCATAACATTAATAATGTTTATTTATGTTTTTAATAATCATTTATAAGCAGCTCTGTGCTCCCACACTCATTTGTACCCATTTTACATGCTGTACTGGTAGAAAAAATGTTTTATAAAAGCACTAAGTCACATAAGAGACTGCACTTCATATGGCTTTTAAAGGGTTTTAGATTAAGGGGTTAAAACACTCAAGCACTGTAAAACAGCTATAATACCCAGCTGATGTGCATTAGAGTTTATTTCTCTATTTAATTAATGCTGTGTACTGTATGCTGAGTTACACAGCGGTCCTGTAGTGATGCTGACCTTGTCAGACTCATAGTTAGCCAGCCTGCAGCTGAGGTCTGCATAGCCCCAGGCAAAGGTCTTATTCCAGGCAGGAGGTACCAGCACTTTATTCTGCTCCACAGCCAGAATGCCTTTATCAGTGCACACTATCTGACCCACCGGCTCCTTCAGCTCTGCAACACAAACAAATCGACAGTTGACGGAAATGCAGCTGCCTCGTTCAGGATTAGGGTGTGCTGTTCTTAATTTAAGGTCTCAGCCATTCAGGCACATTCAGCCCTGAAAAAGCTGAGCAATGAAAAACACAAACTTAGCACACCTCTGTAAATAGACAGTGAATCTTAGACAGTTGTGTGGGATCTGATAGAAAAAAATTACGTTAGCTTAGTTACACAGTAATTAAATATTAAATAGCAAATATTCTAATAATCTGAGATACTGGGTTTCTGAATGTGATGAGCTGTAGGTCATGCTAATTAATGGTAAAAGAAAAAAGGCCTGAAGTATCCCACTTCACATGTAATGAATAGAAAATATAAGGAAAAATGATTATAAATAACTTTATGAGAATATTGTAAATGTGTATGATTTTGCTGAAGCTTACTGTCCTTGGCCTTCACAGTACCTTTAACAGGAGTGAGGGAAGGCCGCAGGTTATCCAGATGGTGAAAGAAGATTTTATCAGCAGTGGAGTTGATAGAAGCAGGCACGCCAGGGACTTCTCCATTTAACTTACTGCGCACACGCTTCGGTGGATGGGGTTTCTTAAACAGCTGCAATAAAATTGACACATGTAGAGATTAGCAGAGGCATAGCCGTCTATTTTACTCCAAAAAATTGGCCGACAAATTTTTATGCTGACATGTTAAATGTACTAAAAATCTCAGAATGCTCTGTGCAATTTAAAGCATAAGTTATAAGACTGAAGGATAATGCAAAAAGATAACTGCTTTATAGATTTTTGTCATAACAGAGAAACAACAATGTAAAAATGTTACCCAGATTTGTCTTCAGCTTCATTTCTGCAGCTGGATTCTGTATTTTTGAGTATATTAAAACTAGCACCGTCAACTGTCAAGCATTAATAACACTAACATGATACATTTTCATTTGCATTTTAATTTTTTGACCTCGTGGAACTGGTTAAATTTTCTTTGTGGGTAATTCTGTTGCCAGAGGAGTTCTGGTGTGTTCACGTTCACGCTGTGCACAATACAACAGACGAGCATGTAGAATCTGAGCTTTCTGTGTACTGACATACTACTTTGCTGTATAAAAGAATAAAGTCTTTCTTTATTACTGGATGCACTGAGAGCATTTCAGATCAGAAAGAATTTATGATTGTTCTGTTTATATAGAAGAGCAATAAAATGCCAGGGGTGTCTGATATATGTTCTCATACTCCAACATATTAAATATACAGTGGTACCCCTACTTACGAGCATCCCTACTAACGAGTATTCCAGGTAACGAGTCGAGATCTCGGAATATTTTTGTTCCAAGTAACGAGTAAAATTTCAAATAACGACTAGCGTAAATTTGTTCAAGTATGCCAACCGCTAGGGGCGCTGCGGTCGTAGCATCCTCTAGATGCTAGCGTAGAAGAAGAGGTCAGTCATTACCTTTGACCGCTGTCCAGTGAAAGTGAAAGTGCTAGTGAAAGCGACGCAAAGAAAGCAAAAGGTGGTGAACAAGAAAGTTAGATACATTTTACTTTTCATATGATAAGTGTAACCATGCCATACACGTACGCCCGTCCTCCTGTCCTCCTTAGCCGCCAGCCTACACGAGCACCGTTGTCGTCTCGTTTATGTTTTAAAAACCCATATAAACACATTATTTAGCATATTAAAGTATACTGTATATTGGCCGGCTGACACGGATTAATCAGTTTTACATGTATTCTTATGGGGAAAATGCATCCAGATAACGAGCAAACCAGCTAACGAGCTCGGCTCCTGCACGGATTAAACTCGTAAGTAGGGTTACCACTGTATATGAACAGCCTTTCTGTTAGCCAATTAAAATTGGATGCTATTTAGAGTTTTGCCATCATGGTCACAGGAAGTCTGATGTATTGTAATTGTAACAGACTCACCAACATTAGGAAGTACACCAACTTTCCTAGCATAGTGTCTAAGTCTAATCATCATTCACTTACAGGATTTCAACTCGACACTTAACCATCTCTTTGTTTAGAATATCAAAAATAAATAAGCTATTTACGTCTGAAGTGCATTTTTTGTCTCTCTGGTGGTCACTGCATCATCAAATAAACTACACATGTATTAATCTATGCGCTGCCTGCTTTTACTTACCAAGAAAACTGACATAAAACTGGGTAATTACATTTTTAACAGTAGGAATTTAAGAAATGTGTCAATATTCTGGTTAACATAATGCACAAACATTGTGATATTTGATGAAAACCCTTATGATCATTCACCTGTTTGGGAATCTGCCCAAAGTTGTTGATGAAGCCGATGGTGGCTGTTTCTTTTAGAGGGTCGTTGATGTTGTAGATGTCCACCTGCCCCTCATAGAAAAGGTGGTGGAACACATTAACCGCCTCTACCGCTGGAGGGCCTTGCTGTTTAAAGCCGAAGATAAGATCAATCCATTCATGTAGGTGGGCGCTGACATAGTCACATTCCAATGCCTGAAAATAAACAGAGACAATAATAAAAGAGTGTTTTTTATGAGTGAGGAGGCATATTTATCTTTAGTGTATTTGAAAGGGTCATAAAATGCCTTTTCAGTTTATTCCGTTCTTTTAAATTGTTCTGTGACATCTATATAAGTCAAGATATGTGACTGGTCAGGTCATTATATATTCATTTAAAAACCCTACAATGTAGTTTTTTTCTGAAAAAGCTTGTTTTGTCTTTTATGCAATTTCAAGAATAATTTGATGCACTCTACTCTGATTGGCTGGTTTACAACAAGGCAGGAAGCTGATGGGTGAAAGACAGCAGATGGGATATGTACTCCCTGAGAACTGAGTAAAGGAAATAAAGTAAATAAAATAACTGATGATTTGCAAGGTATGCTAGAGAAGCGTGAGAGAGGAGGTGTTTGAAAAGAAAAAAATGGATTTGAAAGGATGTTTATTCAACAATGAGAGTGATATGAAACTGTAATAGCAGAAGCTCTACTGTGTCTGATTTATAGCCAACATAAATAACTTCCATAAAATGTTTTCATACATGTTTATATTTCTCTTTTTGATGCAGGGCCCAGAAATAATTATATTTACTCCTGTGTTTATTGTGTTTTTTTAGGCTGATGGGAAAACAGCTTCTCCCAAAATAGACAGGAAAAGGAGAGACGGGAGGCAAATGGTATGCAAGAAAAAAAATGTGCAAGAAAGGAGGTAAGAGAAAAGATAACCATTTACGAATCAAATTAATGGCATTGAGAGGATGTTTGCCCAACGTTGCATGGGAACTGAACCTGTAATGGTGGAAAGTGGTGCATGTAAAGTTTGGGTGTTGAGTCTGGACTATGACATCATGGCCTCTTTGGCTGATGTGGGTTTTGTATTTGAATGAGAATCAATGGGCTAAAGTCAGGCTAGTTTTATTGCTGTCTAATTTGAGATGCACCTTCATAAGGCACAGTATTATATTTTGTATCAGTTTGACAGATCTTTGTTATTTTAAAAGAATTGTTCAAAGAAAATTACATTTAAATGATTCCCCATATATGCCAAATGTATTTTAGGTTTGCTTCTTTGGTTTTGTACCCAAGCTAAAGAAGCAAGGCTAATGTAGCTAACAAGTACTGGAAACCTACGTTACATGCATTTGCCTTAATCCATGTAAGCTTGATAAGTAATCCCAAACAGACTGGTTTATGTGGTACTGGTACTTACCTGTCTGTGGACCCTGATGAACTCCCTTGGATCTCCTTTGGCCCAAGGAGGCAGAATCACATCTCCAAGCCTGGTGCCATTCTGTTTACTCCCTGTATTGCCATGAGAAGGCAGTGTTGCATTTCACTGTAAATATTTGAATGATTTGTTTTTCATAAAGAAATGTTCAGACTTTCCTCACCTAAGTCAAAGTTATTAGAGTTGAGAAGGAACTCCGGGAGGTAGAAGAATTCAGGGATGAGCTCCTTGACGTCGGCCATATTGTGCTTGGAGGCCGAAAGCCAGGCTTCGCGAACACTGTGAAACATTCTGTCGGCCAGATCAAAGTGGCCCCCCTGCAGGCAAGCAGAAGACAGACTTCACAAACAAATGAAAAGGATTCATCCTCTAATACAGACAAGCCGGTGACTACAAGCCCCCATGCAAGCTTCCTTCACCACAAAAAATCTGTCACAGAGGCTGAACATATCCTGATTTATAGTTGTTTACTCCTTGGAAATAGCAACACAGTGAGAGAAAAAAAACAATGTCAAATGCAAATATTTCCAAAATGAGGGAACATGCTGTTATTGCTCCGACAGCTGGTCTCAAACCTATTCCTGAAACGGAGGAAGAGAGTCTGAGTTTGGATAATGAGAGTAGTTTATAGAAGCTGTAGACTACTTTTTCTGCTGATGTCAGACTACAGTCCTAGAGGGCCACAGAACTACAGAATAGGGTTCAATTCTTTATAAATCAGGAAAACAGCTGAACTCTGCAGCTCCAAATTTTGACGAACCTCATACGTTGGAAAAGACATAATTAACTAATGATTAATTAATGTGTTTTTAACAAATCTTGCAGTAATGATGAAAGACAATATTATGGCAATGGCAAAACATAATGGTGAAAATATTAACAGTCACATTGCCAAACCCTAATGTCTATACAATAATGCTGAAATAAAAAAATAAAGAAAAATATAAATTTCGTAAATGCTGAAAAATGTAAAAATGTAACGTAAAAAATCAACAATAAGCACAAAATGAAGAAGCAATCACAACAGAAAGGGAGAGGATGATGTAAAAGAAGAGATATTTTGTATAAGGGGTACTGAATATTACAATCTAATTTAAAAATAAATATAATAAAAGCCCCATCACTCACCTGTAGCCTGAGGAAGATTTGGGTGAAAGGCTCCATTCTCACCAAGTAGGAGGCCACAATCATGGCAGAAGAGTAATGAGTTCCATAATGATATGCTGGGGTCTCACCTAACAAAACGCATAAATACACATTCAAATTATTCAGAGATGATGCGACAGACTTAGCTGACTAGAAAAAAAAATTATCGACAACCGGGGACAAAAATGATTCTGCTAAACTACAGTTTAAATGCAGACATGTAGCTCTGAATGCAATGAGGCAGCAGTTGTCTGTATAAAAAAGAAAGAAAAAAGCATTGTGGAATGTTAAATAAACCAGGAAACTTCCAACTTAACAACTTTAATACTGAATATACGGAAGTTTACTGCACCGACTCAGACGACTCTTTCGTAACACAAGCCTGGAATCCAGTTGTTATACCAGCAACAACTGTATTGGAAACCACCTGTGCAGCAGTCAGCTAACAGCTTAGGGTGTCAGGGTCCTTATTCTTCATACAGCAGTATAGCAACGTTTGCACCTACCATTAGGATCCTCCCAGTCCTTAAATCTTTTCTTGTACTGAATCAGCCGGTCATCAGTCTGAGCACCCATGGGCTTGGACAGGTTGCGGAATGTCTTTGGATTATTCAGATCCAGTTCCTGTGAGTAAGAGAAAGACTATTACTCTCCACCCACAAGGCTTTTCTAGTTCATGTATAGTGTATTCATCATGTAGTATTCAAAACCTCCACATTAAAAAGGCATTTTGTTGTGCTCAGACCATGCTGTACTGCTGCAGTAATCAATCTGATTGAAAAGACAGAACTGAAGCGTACCTCAGAGTCAAAGTCTGCCAGGATCCAGGGGAAGACTGGGTACTGCATTAAGTCGTTGTAGGACCTGCCAGCTAACGTGTTCAGGTGCATTAGATACTGGAAATTGCTGATCTCTCCTCTCTGTAAAATGGGATTCTCAGTGAAAAACACATCTTTAACAACCCAAAATATATTATTTCCACTTCAGCTCACATACAGTCAATCAGTAAAGACATGATTTTTTTCCTGCATTATCAGATTAATGCCACTACCAATTGTGCTTAGTGCACGATAATCATACTAGACTCAAACACTGTTGAGCCATTATATTATATTATAAATATATATATATATATATATACACACTAAATAACACACACACTATATTCAATATAAATATATACACTAAATTCTGACTTCAAGATGCTATGATATAGATGGTATAGATGTGATTTAGGCATTTAGTGCTAATTAGTAAAAGTATCTGACACATTATACCTATATCAGTCTCAAAGGTCCAGTATTAAAACTTGGATCTGTTACATTTTGGCTAAAACCTGTAAAATTTTCATCAAATTTTCCTTTAAAATAAACATCATTTACCTCCCATCGCTGCGTTACAGATTTCTCTCCAACTAAAGTACTGAGAAGGCCAGACCTAGATAACGAAAAATGGAGCAAGTCAGTGAGTCGTGCTAATCTACAATCGTGTATTATTTAATACCACCATACTTGATGGACATACCCTTGCTCTACACTGGTGTTGGGTCGCTGTCCTGAGACTGATTCTGAGCTGTCTGCGAGTGAGGGAACAACTGCTAGGAACCTACAATAGAACAGTCTATTATTCCTGTGTTCAAATGGCCAACCTAAAGGAGTTTCTCTAAAGAAGAGCTTATGTCCATGCTATACCTCTGATAGACTTTATTTCTGACTCCTTTCTGGAAAGCCAGGAGATAATTTCGTCCATCACCTGAAAACACCTCCACTGCCATCGGCTACAATAGGGAAAGTAATGAAGAGAACCATTTAACTCTATGGTTAAGTACTGACGCATGAAAAAAACCCTCAGGTAGCATTACACAGCAGAAAATTGTGCTTTGTCGAGTGGACTGAACTTAACTGAACCCCTCTACTCACCTGCAACAGATAGCGGCGTTTGTGCACCTCTTTGATGTCCTCGTAGGCGAAGATACTGCAGGTCCTCTTCAGCTGACTCTGGCTTTGTCGAGCACCTCTAGGAATGATTGGCTCATGCATGCTGGGAAAACATGGAGACATCATTTACAACAATGCTCCACGACAAAGGAAAATGTCTACCATGAAAACTATCACAGCCTAATCTGAATGCCATGGTGGCTGTCATAGCTGTCAAGCAGAAGCTGTTATCTTGTATAAGCTGTCAAGAGTTTGTGAATAAAATTACACAACTAAACCCTTATACTAAATGCAGCTGATCAGCCAAGACACGTTTGCTGTTCACAGTGTGATTTCAGAGATTTTCACTGGAGCTACAGGCTAATGTGGTTAATAAGTAATGGAAGCTTATACTGCACTAATTAGCACTACTTACACTAGTGCTTAACTCATCACATGCTTGCCTCAAATCATGCTGAACTGTTACATAACCTCAAATAGACTTGTTTAGATGGCATATGATATATAAATAATAATTATAATATTATTATTGTTATTATTATTGATGTAATGTTGCTTTTATTATAAATCAAAAAGCTAAGCACTGTGGAATGAAAAACAAACCAGCAAAACATTCATCTACACAGTACTGTGAACATGTAAAATGGCTTTAATTGGTACTTAAATGTGGAAAATTTGGTGTGTAACAATATAATGTATTTCTTAGTAACATAAGACATTTTACTGCATTGTAGAACAGTTGCTGGAGTGTTAGCTTGTGGTTAGCGCATATTAACCCTCTGGAGTCTGAGGGTATTTCTGATACTCTGATGTAGTCTGACATGTTTTTATTTTTATTTTATTTTATTTATTTATTTATTTATTTTACAAATTACACCCATCAAAAATATTTTTTTCCCCAAAGTATTACACAGGCTTTAGTTCAGCACAAACTCAACAACAACAGTGTCAAAACAGTAAGAGTGTCATAAATCTATATTTTGATTAAATCTGTTCTAAACGTAGACTTTCCAAACGTTTTCAGGTGATGTTGATAAATCAGATGATGCTAGCTTTTGAGCTCAGAACTCAATAAACATAGGATTCTGCTTCACAACAGTGATTACAGTCTTCAGAAATTGTATGTGGTTTTATTTGTAAAGATTAAGAAATGTGAGGTGACACTGTTTTTACTCAGCCACTATCCCTACCTTAAATATTTATGAGATAGGTGTGAAACTTTCAGGACAGGTATGTTTTCCAGGATCACCTCAGCTGAGAGGTTTTGTTTGTCAACACTCCACAGGAATTTTGACAAACAGGAACACACCAATGGAATGTCCGGAATTACCATGTCATTATCATATGTGCATCTTTTGGTGGGAAAATATGCTCAGCTGACTCGCTCTCACAGATGTGTCTCTGCTTATTTAAGCTTCTCTCAAAAGAATCTAAAAATATATATTTCGATTTAATCTATAATTGTTTTAAAAATAGTCCCTTTAAGGTTTCCGGGGTATGTTTCATTTTGTTTTTAGGATAAAATTCCCCAGTTATATAAGTATTTTTGAAAAATTTTGTTAATATGCTGCTGGTGGGAGAGCCGACTTCAGAGGGTAAAGATGCTATATTTATTTTGAGTTTGACTACAATGCATCCAATGGGAATAATAATTTTGAATGATGTTACACAACTGTGCTGTTGGAATTTTGTCAGGCCTTTGCAAATTTCAATAGAAGCAGGCACTTTAGACTTTTTTCCCTGAACTGTTAAGCCAAACGATTACTTTCAAAGCAGACATCAAGGTGAGATATCTTACAGGCTTTCGTCAGCTTCCCTAATTGGTAACACTTGACTGTAATGGCTAAGAACAAAGCACTGGTTTTCTATTACAATTACTAAACACGTTTCAAGAAGGCTACATCACAAAAGCCAAAACATCTCTTTTGAGGCATTTAAAGGTTGAATCCTCACTTTGCAGGAAGTGTTTCGATGTCCCTGATCTCTCTGGTGACAGTCATGGTAAAACCATCAATGACGTAGAAATGTTCTTTTCCAAACAGTAGCAGACCCTCACTAGTGTCCAGCCCCTGGACACGAGCACACCTGTACATGTGCTGAATCTAGGTGGACAGGGGACAAAATTACAACACATTACAACATATTAACAATCACAGTAAACTTGTAGTATTTTGAAATTACATGTGTACTACAATTGAGTATGTAATGTAACGTGAGCTAATATGGTCGTTACCTTTTACACTAACGCAATCAACAGAAATAACCGAGTAGGGTGGTGGGTCTGAACCAGAAATCTGAACCAGAGCCAGCACCCTCTAGTTCACTTCAAAGGGGATAAATATGACCCAGATGTAGTAAGTTGCTTCTTTAGTCTAGAACTAGAGATGCAAGGCTAATGTTGCTCAGTAGTCAACAAAAAAGCTCATGAAAACTTCGCTCATCCCTCACCAGAACTGCAATAAGGTCTCAAAGACTTGTCATTGTGGTATAAGACAAAGTATGATTTACCTGAAGTGGTCTGAGCATGCTGAACAAAATTTTGGTGATGTGTTTTGATGGATAATATTTGTAATCTGTGCTATTCAGGTGACTATTAGGTTCAAACATTGGTTGAAAAATTTGCCCCACAGCTCCACTTTTAAACTAACAAAGCTAACTTTGCTAACACGTCTTGGTTGATTGAAGATGTGTGAGCTAAGTGGATAACTGTGTAAACATGATTTTTGGGTGAACCATACTTTTAAACCACTGGTAAGTGTACGTGTGAGGGAACTACAGACCTTCTCTCCCTCCTCCAGCAAGCGGAGCAGGGTGGTGTTGTCCGTTTTTTGTTCTTCATCCACAGCTCCAGACTCCAGCAGTTCCTGCAGCTGCTCCTGACTGTCCTCATCACCACCATCCGCTGTGGAGCGTGACCGCTTCAGAGGAGCTTTTACAAGACCTACACACACACACACACACACACACACACACACACACACACACACACACCACACACAGAGTGAAAACTGCAGTTGTGACCTTTTTAAAGCTCTTAAAAAAGTTCAATGAATGTTCAGAGTAAAATAAGTATATATAGGCAAACTGTCATATATTTGATATACATTACACTAAAAGTGACATATTTTAAGACTTTGTGTTTTAAAGTCTATACCAGGGGTGTCAAACTCCAGTCCTGGAGGGCCGGATTCCTGCAGAGTTTGGTGATTTCCCTGCTCTGACACTACAATTAAACCTGCTCATTACCTGCTGAGCTGAATCAGGTGTGTTTGATCAGGAAGATCACCAAACTCTGCTGGAATCCGGCCCTCCAGGACCGGAGTTTGACACCCCTGGTCTATACTGTTTGAATATTAATTTACTCAAACTCCAAATGAAATATTTTAATAATCTGTGATTCTGGATTTCTGGTCAACAGTAAAACAAAAAATCCTCTTTGTACCAAGCACCAAAAAACTTTCTCTGAATTAAAAACAATAACAACACTCAATGCCATGTGGCTCAGACTGCCCCTGATCTGAGTCTGCTTTCCTGAACAGCAGAGTAACAGCATTAGTAATCTGATTACTAGAAACAGGATTACTGGAGTCCAGTTCACAGAGCACTTGCAAATTTCTTTACATAAGTAACAGTGGTAGCAGTACTTGCTAACTGATAAACATTGGTTAAAGTACTTCAATACATTTTTAGAAAAGTAAATTCAACTTTTTAAGCTTTACTTGGTTGACCCATCACCTTTGACTCTTGCGATGGTGTCCTCCCCATGCTCAGGCTCCTGCTGAGTGGTCTCTCCTTCCGTGCTCTGCTGGATGGAGTGCTGGTACATGCCTGGGTTTCCCGACAATAAGCGCATGTAGTATTCCTTACTGTCATAGCTGATAGCTCTTCGATAGCGCACCGGCTTCTAAGCAACACAATAAGGTAGAATTAATTTTATTGGACACATATTACACTGAAAGGAGGTAGTGTTAAATACTCAGGTTCAGTAGCTGGTGAGTTATTTCATCTAGAAAATGCCACTTATTCCATACTCTCTCCTGTATTCATCATTAGCACTCTGTTAAAATGTTCAACTGGCTCAATTAGTAATGCTAACAGTTCTGGCACTGCAATTGTCACATCTGGCAATTAAAAACACTTATAGAAAAGTGACAAGCACAGAAAACCAGCTGTGAAAATGCTTTTTCAGACAAAATGCTGCAAACTGGGCTCAGACATGAGAAGACCTGACTGATGTGTAGGCCATGTACTTAAACAAAAAGCATCTTTAGGCTTGGATATTTCTGGACCTGAGGTAGAATCAGGCAATATTTAAAGGCAGAAACTGTAAAGGTTTAGCCATTCTTTAGCATCATGCGTGTGAGTAGGGTAAAGCTGAGTCACTTTTACGG
>BRDA01013793.1:72980-87451 GCA_036984385.1 Crenuchus spilurus | reverse complement strand
GATGTACATGGAATGATTGTAAAAAAAAATTAATTAAGGAGGCTAAGTACAAAGGTTACTACGTAAGACAAGAATGATAATGTGTCATCTTACACTAACAAAATAATGAGAAGGTGGGAGAGCCGACTCCAGAGGGTTAACAAGATTAGCAGCAAACCCACATTTAATATTTATGAACTGAAAACTGTAATATTCAAGTAGTAACTGAAGATGTTTTAATGATGACAGTGGTACACACAGTTGCATAATTGACGTAATTCTGTGCTTGGGCATGGTTAGCGACTGTGGGTCAAATGTGTTTCGGCACAGTACAGATTGTCCAAAGTAAGTAATAAAACAATCACATTCTACTGTGTAATAGTAAGAACAGAATGCATCATTGGAAACATGAATCGGAGGAATTAATTAAAAAAAAATGTTAGTAAGGTACATGTAGAAGTATGGAGAGGACTTTAACACTCACATATGTTGACACAGATGGACAGTTAGTGTGATTAGTAGGGAAAAAGGGTTGCATACTGACATGTACCTGCAGGCTGTCAGGCAGCTCGGTAACAGGCTGCTGCAGGAACAGAGCCATAAGCAAGAAGTAGAGCTCGGGCACGTTGGTGTGCTTGGGCAGCAATGTCTGCAGCACAGGAAATCCTGGGAAATGGCAGGCATCTCTGTTGATCTCACGTAAGGTGGACCTGCCACCTGCACTACGGCCCACGTTAAAGCCTAAGACAAAAGGAACAACCAGACAGTCAACAAGATAAAAAAGTGCAGTGACAGGCTTAGTGTTAGTCTCTGAGCATGAATTATTGAATAAAGAGGGAAAAAAACCCTCAAAGATTACAAAACTAAACTAAAAACAACATTTTGTAGAGAACTGGCAGGTGATGAACTTGGCAGTCCAAATGGTCAGGCTTTTCCCCATAACTTAAGCCATACTACTTTCAGACATGTACTGTACTTATTATTACAAAGAAAGTCACATCACCAATATAGAAACCAAGCCTTCAAGCCTGCAGGTGTGTCTTCCCTCACTCACCAAGCACTGTGCCAATCTTGTTGGTGAGCACTGAGTCTGTGTGGTCGAGCCAGCCTCCCCCAGACAGACCTTCTTTAAAGCGGGTAAGGATGGGCTGATTGCTGAGCAGCACCACCAGGATCCAGAGTGCTGCTGTGACTGTGCTCGAGTGAATGTGTTCCTCCATAAACATCAGCAGCCAATCAAAACCCAGGGTCCGCACCAGCTCCTCACACGCTCTACAGGGGGCAGCAAAGTACAGTTGCACCAAGAATCAAAATCTAAATGTTACAATTTCAATACTCAGATTGGACAATTCATTAAATACTGTAACTTTCAATACTTTCTAATACAAAGAGGTTTTTAACTCTATTTTGCTGTATAGATTACATAATAAAAGTTAAATATGCTGGTAAAATACATCTGTACTGTAAACAGTTAAGCAAGTTGAAAATGAAATGATCACCAGAAGGCTTAAAGTTAAAGAAGACACATTCTCTTTGTATTTAAGGAAAATAAAAAGATAAAAAGGTAAAAGATAAGAAAAAGGTAAAAGATCTGAAGTAAAACTTCAGGCACCCTGCATCATTCACTTTTCATTCATTCTTCCTTGAAAGTCTTCCTGTTCTGTGAGATTTCTGGGACGTCTTGCATGCACTGCTCTTTTGTGGTCATGTTGTTCATTGCGGCCAAAGAATTCTATTTTAACCTCAATCAGTCCACAGAACTTGTTTCCAAAATGCATCAGGCTTGTTTAGATGTTCTTTTGCAAACTTCTAAGTTTTTGCTAATTGTTATCCTCTTCCCAATTTAATAGTAGCCAATTAGCCCATCCCCTCTGTTAGGACTCTCCCCATCACTTTTGCACTGTCCCTGACTCTAGGAGGGTGAAGACAAGCACAAGCCTCCTCCGTTGCATGTGATGCAGTCACCGCTTCTTTTCAAACCATCACTGATACACCGTCACTGGGGAGCCAACATGCTCAGAGGAAAGCGCAGGATTTCCAGCTCTGAATGGACCAATCAGCAGACGCCTGAGCCAGCGGACATTGTAATGTGAAAGTGATGGGGAGAGAGAGCGCCATCTACCTGTCCAGAGAGAGCATGACCAATTTTGCACTCTTGGGCCCCGGCTGTTGATGGCAAACAGCATGACCGGGACTCAAACTCGTGATCCTCTGGTCATAGTGTCAGCGTCTTAGCCTGCTGAGCCACTCGGGGCCCTTTTGCAAACTTCTGATGCTGAATTTTGTGGTGAGGATGCAGGAGAGGTTTCCGATGACTCTTCAAAGAAGGCCATATTTGTGCAGGTGCTGCTGAATGGTAGAACAATGTTCCACAACTCTAGAGTCTGCTAAATCTTCCTGAAGGTATTTTGCAATCAAGCAGGGGTTCCAATTTGCCTTTCTAGGAATTAAACGAGCAGCTCTGTCTGAAATGTTTCTTGGTTTTCCAGATCTTATCTTGACCTCCACTGTTCCTGTTAACTGCTATTTCTTAATTACATTTTGAACTGAGGAAATGGCAACCTGGAAATGCTATTACACCTTCTTATAGCCTTCTCCTGCATTGTGGACCTCAACCATGATTTTGAACAAGCCATAACCCTAACAGGCTAATTAAGGTCTGAGATCTTGTTTATCAAATCTCCTAAGGTTCCCATCCTTTTGCAAGGTACAGATTTTGATTAAAGTGCAGAAAAGTGTGTTTCATCTTCATGCCTTTTAGAGAAAATTTCATCTTCAACTTTCTAAACTGTTTACAGTAACATTAATTTAGACCAAGGGTGCATAAACTTGCCACTGTATAGTATGAAAGCGTCAGGGTCTACCTTAGTGTCTCAGTGAACAAAACAGAGTACACTTACATGGTCAGAATGGTTACTTACTGTGCATTAACAGTGCATTTCTCTTTAGAGTTGAAAAGCAACTTAAGCAAAATGTCCAGCAGGCGATTACGCAGCAGGATAATGTTGGAGGAGAGCAAACCTCCAAAATCATCATCATTTCCTAAAAAGAGTGAAGGAAATCAGACCATTGTAGGCAATATCAGAATCCCCCTTAAAACACAATTCCTTTAAAATGAGAATACACCTGAAATCTAAATGACATAACTGTATGTCACTGCTAATAAAGTGAAACTGCAACTTATGTCCATGCTACCATCACACATCTTGAAGAGTATCATTCTCACCTCCATCAATTTTCTCCTCATTGTTAACCTCCATAACCACAAACTTCTCACAAACTGCAAATGTGGGTAACGTAGATGAAATGAACTGGCCGAACCTAACAGAAAACCACAGAAAAAAAAGACTATCAATGCAATATTTAATTAATAAGAACATTCCTATTAAGACTTGCATTAGAGGTCCTCATAAGTCTGTATGGCATAAAATGATTTTTTTTCAAAAACTGTACTTCCAGGGAAATCAGAAACCTCTGCCAAGGCTAAAAAGGAAATATTGTAACTGTTTTGATTACAAAATGGAGCAGCGTGTTCAATATTTTTGGGTGGAAACACATTTTAAGAATAAACTTATGAATGGCCTGCAAATAAATGATGGATACTTTTGAAAAGTAAATTCACTCTCCTATAAAGAACATTTTGGATGGTTTATTGTCAAAATATTCTTGTCAACATTCTTGTCCTTTGAAATTTTCCACTGAAACATGAAACATTCTGGATATTAAAGCAATATAACTGTGTTACACAGCCATTCATCATTCTGCACATTTTTTTTTATTTTTTATAGCCCACTATTAATTATCTGAAACTTGTTAGATCATCACTTATTTTATCTGCGTTTTCTGTTTTTGAACAGTAGTATATATAGGTGTCTATTGGATGTTCTTGTGGAGTGCAGCTGTATAGTGTACCTGAGGAGGTCGTAGGAGTTGGGGAAGCCTTGCAGAAGAAGGCTAAGGACGTTACTGATGGCAGCGATAGTGGGCTGAGACAGTGACTGATCCCTCAGGGTCAGCAACAGCTTTGGTATCAGCTGGAACTCACGCAGGAGCTTAGCATTCTTAGCAGCCTCACTGTCAGTATAAAAGAACATCAGTCTGAGTAAAATCAACTAAATGTGGTATAATCCAACACTACCACAGCACTTCATAAAAAGGCCATAAATGCCAACATAAACATCTGAAAGAACTTAAGCCACAGACGTCAGTTTTCATTTAAATACTACCAGATATTTGATTTAGTCAAATGTATTATGTATAAGAACTTAAATTAAACCAGAGCTTTAACACTATATGAGGCACTACCACCAGAAAAACAAGACAATTTACAAGAGGGAAACTTTTTGGACAATGTACAACTGAAATGTCTCACCTGGACTCAGTTAAAAGTTCAATGAAATGCTCAAACAAAGAGAGGTGCAGTTCATACGGTGCATGTAGCCAAACCTGTGGTAAAACATAACAGAACGTCTCAAATGTGTCTTGAAAAACAACAGACTTTTGAAAAAAATTGGATTAATATACACTATATGTCCAAATGTTTGTGGACACCCGTTCTAATGAATGCATTCAGCTAGTTTACTCACTGCTGATACATATGTGCAAATGCACACAAATGGCTTGACTAGTCCCTGTAGAGAAGTGCTGCCAATAGAAAAGCATTCTCTGCAGCAAACATGAAACTATTAGCACATGTCTAATGTCAGATGTGGGCTAGAGGGGTATAATACACCTCTTTGAGCTGTGGAGCAGTGGAACTGTGTTCTCTGAAATGACATTGCTCCATCTAGACTTTTGGGTAAGTTGGAGAGTTGGGAAAGAGGTTGGGTGGTAACGCAACATCATGACAGCTTTTGTTGTTGAATGCAATCAAATCCTCCCATCTATGCTCCAAAATCTATCAGAAAGCTTTTTCTTGACAGTAGAGACAGTTACTCGAACAAAAGTGTTGAAATAGCAAGAATCTGCATGTGTCTGCAAGTGTATAAGTAAATCAATGGTTCCCATTATTCCCACAATCTATAGATGCCCTATTCTGGATTCAGCAGGCCAAAGCTCAACAGTAATTTCTCCGCACACTCATTCTAACTACCACATCAGGAGTGCTTGAATAGGATAATCAACCTGGACCTCCAGGACATCTCTGTAGCAGAAGACCACCATCATCCCAAAACAAAAAGATGCCAATGTGACACAATTAAAGAAAGAGTTGCACCTCAAAGTCACAAAGCAGATCCTGGAAGGCTGTAGAATTGGGGATAATGGAGGTCTCATGGCCGCTGTCTACTGTGCCAACCAAAGAGAAGGTCAAATGTAGGATGTGGCTATTCAGCAGCGATCGCTTCTTCTTCAGCAGCATCGCCAGCAGCTGCAGCCAAACAGAATAATAAAAGATCAACAATGATCAAATAATGCAAAAAAGCCAACAATACAAATAAGATTTAACAGACACGCATGTCATTCATCCACAATACTCCACCTAAACCACTCCTGAATGTCCTCAGGATTGTGTGGTAGGTTCCTAATTTGTTTCACATTCCACCTAACTGCTTCTGCAACCCACAGAAACTTCTGGGACGACCATGATCACATGTTGCTACAGGCCTGCAGCTCACCTGGTAGCCTTTGATCCGCTCCATCTCTTTGCTGGCCAGCGGGTTGCTCTTGACGACACACACCAGTGCCTTCACGGCTGCATACAGCCCCTCCACATCCGAGGCCATGGCAACTAGGCCGAGGATAGCAGCAGCTCCTCCAACATACTGCAAGTTGGTGGCCACCGGCTTTGGCACAAAGGCTCTTACGCCTGGGTGAGGACAAAGATGAGCGTTATGAATATATGAATACTGAGAGATGCCTCAGCTTTGAGCTAGCTTGACCTGGAAGGTGCCATATTGCATAAATGAAACAAACAAACAAAAAAAAAACATGAAAAATATGCCTTCATAGCAGAGGATCCAAAAGAAGACGGTAATGCATTTCATGCTTTATTTAGATGAGTCAAATTACATCAATTTATATGTAAAAAATAAAAGAAAAATGGAATGAAAAACAGAAACAAATTAACAGAATAAAAGATCCTCTACACAAACAGAGGCGCACACAGATATAATCACTTCATATATCAAATATAATATAATTCAAACAAGTCTACACATTTTATACCACATTTCTGAATTCTTACCCAAATAACCAATCACAGCAGCTCCAATGGTTCTGGCAGGTCCGTTGAGATGTCCAGCAGCATTGTGGATGAGCTTGACTGGGGTGGCATTGTCATGTGACGATACTGCCAACTGTGCAGAGGTTTTAAATTTTTGTTTACACTCAGTTCTAAGTTACCACCACAAACTAGGAATCCAATAAACTCTAACACAATGTATAACACAATTCCATTTTACAAATAGGATACACAGTTAATATAATCAATGCTGGATTTAAAGTAGCTTCCTGTTTTCATATTTACACATAAGCCAGAAATGACTAGTGCATATACTGAGTAACTATACATAATGTTTATGGATTTATATTTGTATTTCTCTCTACAGACCTATGAAAATGCCTATGCTCAGTACCTCAAGGGCAAATTCGTATCTTTAAATCCCAAAAGGCAATTAATTTGCAGTCTCTTGGCTCATTGACTGATTCTTAATAAAGAAATAAATATCTGACAGCAAGAAAGAAATGTTCACCTGTTTGGCGATGGCCTTGCTGTCGAGTTTGTTATAGACTTTCCTGATCTTAGCCACAGTGAGAGAGGAGACAGAGAGGGCATAGAGGCTGAAGGAGACCTTCTCTTCTGGAACCAGTGCAACAGGACATGGGGGGACAGCCTCAGTCTTTGAGTCTTTACCTGAGGAACAGGGCAGATACTCCATGAGTCAGTGAAGTCAATTACAGTACATAAACACCATATATAATGATGATGTACTTAAATCTAACAGTACAACAAAGGCTGCTATACAAGTCAAAATGAAAACATAAACAAGAGTAGACCAGCAACTACATAATGCATATTATGTGTAAGCATTAAGTATATAACTACACCAAGGATGAACAAGTATAAACAGACAGAAGGTTCAATTCATATGATATTCCTATAGTGTCCTTTGTGCATGGGGATGAAAGTGAATGCTTGACCCTAACGATCAAACAGCAGATCCTGTGCATGTGCTTTAATCCACATGGTGAACTGCTGGGAATGTAATTAACAGTTGCCTTGGAGTTGGAAAGGCTTTATTAATGTTGCCATGACAACATCGTCCTGCAAAAAGCTGCTTGCAACTGTGAAGTCTGCAGAGAAGGATATAAAAATATGAAGACTAGCTGCATTACATGAGACACTACATATGAGTCTGGGGCTTCACAGGGCTTTAGAAGTTAAGGGTAGGCCCATACAGACTATAGCACATAATGCTTACTCCATAATGTTAATTATTGTTATTAATAATGAGTATGCTTCCTGTGTTGGCTTGCAGTGACTTCACATACACAACAGTGTGCCAAACACTTGCCAAAAAACAATGCACATTTTCAGCCACCAATTATTGTCATCGCAAAAGATACAAGCGGAGAAAAACAAATACTAATCCGTTCTTACAAAGAAAATGTGTCACCAAACTTTTGAAGGGCAGTGTATACAATGAAACCAATTACACGGCCAGTTATTACTCACATGGCAGGTAGACTGCTTGAAAGCTGCCAACATAGTTGGGTCCCAGCTCATAGATGGCAGCCACGCTGGCAGCGGGCAGAACCTCCTCCAGGAAGTGTGTGGGCCCCAAACGCCAAACCAGTGAAGAGATCTGCCGCTGAGCTGGGGGCGTCCCGATGTAACTGTACACAGTACTGACCACCGGCGGGTTGGCAGCGCCTGATCCACCTGGAGCACTGTGAATGTAGTGGAGCTATAGAGACAAACACAGCCAGAAGACAAAGCGAGGAACACCTTAGTTAGATAAGAAGGAAGGAAGTGGCTTGCATTGTCGGTGTGGTCTATCTGCTAGTTAGTTGTGGCATCAGTTGTCACTTCATCTAGCATCAGACGGAAGCCACAGAGGAATCAAAGGCAGACCACAAAGGAGTCCTTGATGAAAGCTCTGTGTGAGTGTTTTTGTTTGCGAGTGTGTGAGTAGGGCCAGATGGTGTGGTGTGTGATGGCTGGATTGTTTGACAGGCTTGTCTGATGTTTCTACAGAGGGAGACGCCTCTGCCTCAATGTTAGGTTCCTGTATGGTGCTGCCAGGTGACCTCTTTACAAAATGAGCTCCAACAGGATAGTGTGTGGGCCTCATCTTGGCTCAGTGATATAAAAGTTTATTTTTATGACCGAGCCAGATTCACAAAAGTGTCTTAAGAAAATCTTAAATGCATGTTTTTTTAAATTCTTTAAAAAAAAAAAAAAAGCTATGAAAAATGGTTATTCTTCAAATATTGTCTTAAAAAATTCTCATTTCTTCTCATCTTAAAAATAATTCTAAGAACAACTGGCATTCTTAAAAACACTGTTTATAAATGTTTTCTTAACTTTAAGAAGCCTCGAAAGAAGCCTCACATTTGTTTTAGGCTGTAAATTGTATACAGCTCACAGTATTTTAAGATCAATCTTCATTTGAAAGGTTTATACATTTTTTGAAGAGACAATATGTGACCCCGCCAGGGAAAACCAGGCCAAAGTCACTGGGCAACTTATTGAGATATTGTGTCAATATCGTGTCACTCACATTAGCGACAAGACTTAGCCACTCTATGTTATTACTGTAAATGAAAGATAACAGTCTCAGATATCTATTGGAGTACATATTTTGATCAAAAACAAAACTTAAATTCACAAAAACGTTGTTTTGAAAAAAACTAATTTTGAGAAAAAAAAAAAAAAAAAAGAATGACTTTGACCTGGTTTTCCCTGGCGGGGTCACATATGTGGGAATTATTTCCAATAACCATCACCTCTATTTCTTGTTTGCAAAAAACTGACGTTTAATGTTTTTCCTCTGAGAAGATCAAACAAACATAACAGAAATAATGGTTACTAAGCTGTAGAATCTATAAGGAAATGCATAAGAGAAATCGTAAGAACATAATGAACTGATAATTAATTAAGAATAAATTTTCTTTCAAGAATTGCATTTAAGGACATTCTTGCAAACTTCTTAGAGTTTGTCTTAAGAACGTTTGCATAGCATTTTTCTTAAGAAAATGGTTGTGAATCTAGTCCTCGATCAGCTATCCAGTTTCTCGGAGAGTGGTTTCTAATTCCTGTTACTGAGTATTTCATCCATCCCTGAATTTTTGGCAGTTTTTTGCTCCAACAAACTAATTCTAATGAAGCTAATGAAAAAGGTCTTCCTGTTGCAGCAGGAAAGCTATGAATAATAGTTCTACAGGTGGACTAGAACTGACAACCATTGGTTATTACACAATAACCTGCATTAAAACCTGTCCACACTACTCCATTTCAAAAGGTTCATGCACTCATTCTTGACTAGGTTCTTTGAAGAAATGCCATTAAGGAATCACTTTCAATTCCCAAAAAGTAAAAATAAAATTGGATAGTTCTTTATAATCATTTTTTTAAATGTGCAGAATTTTTTTTAATGTTTCAAGAATATCCACATAATGTAAAAGATGTAGATATAACACTCTGAACTGGTATAGACCATTGTACTGAAACCATCAAAGGATGTCCTTCTATACAACTGATACAAAACTCATTCATATCTTTATTAAAAGTGTACAAATGGCAAAGAATGTATAATTCATTTTTACTTTTAAAAACCTACTAATAACTGCTGTTTTTTTAATTATCTCCTTTTAAAGAAATATTAATTCACACTGAAAAATGCCATAATCACTAAAATATAACCAAGTGACAGGCTTTACACATGCTACCCTCACCTTAACTGTGCTGATTAGCTGGCCATCAATATACAGTGTGGCCATGCTGTTCTTTAACATTCCTTTGCTCATGACCAACACCAGGTGGTGCCACTGTCCCTCAGTGATGAGGTCAGCACAGCGGAAGCGGGCGCAGCAGGGCAGAATCTCGTAGAAGGAGGATTCCTCACTGAAGTCATCGACTGTAGAGGGAGCCAGACAGGAAATGACATGAGAAACACAAGCTACAGACAAAAGAAACTGTTTAAAGTGATAACAGTACTTAACACTGTTTTTAAATAGAGAGAAAACACATTTTGTTGTCATAGGAAACATTGTTTTGTTTATGTTCTTTATGTTATAGTCAGATCACCTACATATAGCTTTGCTGGGAGCCTACACAGGCATGAATCTGAACCTGGTCTGTGAGCCCTTCAGAAAACTGGATATTTAAAACCTAACATAAGAAAAACTGCAGAATCTCTTTTCCTTTTAAAACAGATACATAGGTTGACACAGTTTTTCAAGGTTGTTCTTGATGGTTATTTGCTGAAGCTGATGGGAGGATAATGCCTGCTGAGAACATATGCTGAGATAAACTAGGATTTTACATCTGTCATACTTCTGAACAGCAGATAAGCTCTGTGAACAAACTGAAAAATTCTTGCAATGTCATGCCATAAACGTCATGTAGTAGCAAATTATGAGTACACAAATCCAACCTGCTAACGGTCATAACAGTAAACACTACCTTACACAGCTTAACACGGAATGATATTAGCCAAGCAGAACAGTATGATGAACCATTTGTCTTCATTGTTAGTAGCTATCAAGAGAAGAATTCAAATCTTGATTTCGACAGATACCAAGCGCAGTATCACAATACTCAGGCACATTTTTCTAGCTTAACCATCTGTTTTTTTTTTTCAATTTAATCTGTAATACATATTGAACACTGAGTTTGCAACAAAATTCAGTAACATGCACCAAAACGCAGATAAATGGAGCTAATTTAAATATAAATTATAAAAATTATAACATTTAAAATGTAAAAGTTATTTAAAATTTAAAAAAAAATTTAATTTATTAATTTTTTTATTTTAAAAATGTAAATATTAAGAAGTACTGGAAGTATGAAAAGTCAGAGTATAGAAGTGATCGTCAAATGTAAGTACTGAAAAGTTTCAACTCTACAACAGGTGAACAGAACAAATGAATGGTTATGGTGCGGTCATCATGCTTCCACAAGTCAACCCTCATTAACCCAAAATCTCGCCCAAATTATACCTCTATTCATCATATTAAGACTCAAAAACAATATACTCCACAAATACACAAAATCACTGAACACACAGCACTGAAAGCACGTGCTGAAATCATGCTGAGATGTCAGTATTTGTGGGTAAACGGTTGAAGCTGAACAGGAAGTGAAAGTGCTGTGTGCGGGGTAAGGCACTTTACCGTAACTCTGCAGCAACTCCTCTTTGGTGGACACCACAAGCGAGCGGTCTTTAGCTGAGAGGACAATGGCCAGGCAGACATAGTGCTGCTCAGATGCAGTAGCTCTTCGGACCACCGTCAACAGTCGCACTGGGTGATTGTGAGGTGAAGAACTGAAACGTTCAACACAGAACCAGCAGGAATAACTCAGGCCTGAAGGAGGAGGAAACAGACGCTCACCTGCAGTGGGGGATACAAGAAATACCAAAAATTCAATTGTTAAAGGGAAATCACATAGATTTCATAATAGAATCAAATAGATCAGTGAAACTTTCCATTAAAATGACATGTGGATGGTTCACCTTTTTCTAAAAACATAACTAGTGAATGTCCAACTAAAGTTGTGTAAAAGTACAATGTTGTTCATCATTTAATACAAAAAAGTCAACCGTCATATTTTATATTCATTACACATAAAGTGACAAGTTTCCAGCCTTGTCTTGTTGTGTTCTGTATAGCTCTGAAATCTGAAATCCAGAATCTCAAATTATTAGAATATTTCATTTTGTGTAAATTACTATTCAAACAGCATCAACATTAACACTAAAAATAGTCTATTGTAATGAATTTAAAATATATGACACTTTATTCTGAATTAAATTACGAACACAAATGACTAGTTAATTAAACCTTTTTTTTATTTACTGATTAAATAATTAATTAATTCCATATATATTATAGTTAGCTTAGATACATCATTAATTACAGTTATGTTAGCTTTAGTTTCAGCCTCAGATGCTCTTAGAGAGACTGTGAGTCTGATATGTGGCAAACTGGGTACCTCTATCAGGATATTGTGACTGTTTGTGGGACCACTTCCATGTAATGATTTAAATCAAAAATCAACAAAAATTTTTTTGCACTTTTCAAAATAATTGCCCACCCATATACAGTCCATAAAACGACTCTATGATCAGTTATCTTATGTCTCCTGCCTGATCCTTGGTCATGGGAAGTGACAAAAAGCATCATACTCCCTAATGACAGACAGAAGCCCAACCTGAAAGACTAACTCCTATGTTAATTAGGCTAATTTTGGCATTAATAATAGTTTTCTACTTTATTAGCCATTAGGTATTATTTTTTCCAGTTAGTTTAGTTGCGACAGTGTTTTTGTGTGAATGTGCATTCATTGGCTGTTAAATATTTTCCAGGGTACAGAACAGGATTTCTACACCATTAAACATTCCAACTTAAGTGGGTAAGTCGCTAATCAGTACTTCAAAGCTAAAATATCACCATTTGTCACAGTTGTTGATATCACATCCATTTCACCATATCGCCTGAACCTAATGCAGACAGACCAAAGCAATCTGAATGAAAATCAGATGCACTGATGATGTCATGCACAAAAATGGGTCAGAGGACATGTTGAAGGAGTCTATCTATAAATACTGAAAACTCCATTTACATTGAAAGAGAGAGAGCGAGAGAGAGAGAGCGTCAGAGACAGAGAGAGAGAGAGAGAGAGAGAGAGAGACAGACAGACATACAAACAGACAGACAGACAGAGAGAGAGAGTCAGAGAGAGAGAGAAAGACAGACAGACAGGGAGAGCGAGAGAGCGAGCGAGAGACAGACAGACAGAGAGACAGAAAGACATACAGACAGAGAGACAGAGAGAGTCAGAGAGAGAGACAGAGAGAGACAGACAGACAGACAGACAGAGAGAGTCAGAGAGAGAGAGAGACATACAGACAGAGAGACAGAGAGTCAGAGAGAGAGAGAGAGACAGACAGACATACAGACAGAGAGAGCGAGAGAGAGAGAGTCAGACAGACATACAGACAGACATACAGACAGACATACAGACAGAGAGAGCAAGAGAGAGAGAGTGCGAGAGAGAGAGAGACACAGAGAGAGAGACAGAGACAGACAGACATACAGACAGAGAGAGCAAGAGAGAGAGCGCGAGAGAGAGAGCGCGAGAGAGAGAGAGCGCGAGAGAGAGAGAGAGCGCGAGAGAGAGAGAGAGAGAGAGAGAGAGAGAGAGAGAGAGAGAGAGAGAAAAGAGACTATAGTCAGCCAGCCCTGCATCATCTCATTAATACTACATAGCACTGCCACTCTGGGCTGCTGGAGAGCCTGAAGAGGTGCGCACATGCACGCACACACAGACACACTTTTTATGTCCCTCTGTATGACTTTTTTCTAAAATTAACACACTCTCTCAAGCTCTTGCCTTTACTGCCTCTGTCCCAAATACCAGTCAACACAGCACACGCACACACACCCCTTCTCTCTCTCACTCCTACAATCCTATTCCCTCAACATCTCTTTACTCCAAATCTCTGCTGAAACTGAATGTCAGGATGCTGTGGACGGAGTATTTACATCCCCACAGAGACACCAGTATTTACTTCTTTGTGCTTTTTAATGAAATTACTCTCCAGTGTTTCTAAAAGTGCATGGTTACCATTTTTGAAACGGTTCTGAAAATGAACCAGTCACATATGACTGGTATATCTGTACTGACCCAGCATCAACTTTCAAATGTGTCTCTGCTAGAGCTTCACCTTTATCAGCACCTGCAACTCTTCCGCAGCTGCATAGAAATGGTGTGGACCTGTGTGTGTGGAGGTGTAGAAAGAGTAGAGAGGATACTGATACTGACCATTTCCCATTCCACTGACCACAGCCCCGTCACTAACTCCAGATGTGTTGGTGTTGTTGGATGCTGCATTATGAGGGGCCAGACTGGGCAAAAACAAGCAGCTGGAAGGAGACAAACAAAAGGTGGGGCATAAAGAGAAAGATTACCAACTGTTGGAAAAAAAATCACACAATATATTTTACATTATGATTTGTATGAGGAGTTTGCAGTGCTTAACATGAGGGCGAGAGAGAGAGCGAGCAAGAGAGAGCGAAAGAGCGAGAGAGAGCGAGCAAGAGAGAGCGAAAGAGCGAGAGAGAGCGAGCAAGAGAGAGCGAAAGAGCGAGAGAGAGCGAGCGAGAGAGAAAGAGAGCGAGAGAGAGCGAGCGAGAGCAAGAGCGAGCGAGAGAGCAAGAGCAAGAGAGAGCAAGAGCGAGAGAGAGCAAGAGCGAGAGAGAGAGCGAAAGAGAGAGAGCGAGAGAGAGAGAGCGAGAGCGAGAGAGAGAGAGAGCGAGAGAGAGAG
>BRDA01013793.1:44031-72964 GCA_036984385.1 Crenuchus spilurus | reverse complement strand
GAGCGAGAGCGAGCGAGAAAGCGAGAGAGCGAAAGAGCGAGCGAGAGCGAGAGAGAGAGCGAAAGAGCGAGCGAGAGCGAGAGAGAGAGCGAAAGAGCGAGCGAGAGCGAGAGAGAGAGCGAAAGAGCGAGCGAGAGCGAGAGAGAGAGTGAAAGAGCGAGAGAGAGAGCGAGAGAGAGAGCGAGCAAGAGAGAGCGAGAGAGAGAGAGTGAAAGAGCGAGAGAGAGAGAGAGCGAGCAAGAGAGAGCGAAAGAGCGAGAGAGAGAGCGAAAGAGCGAGAGAGAGCGAAAGAGCGAGAGAGAGAGCGAAAGAGCGAGAGAGAGAGCGAAAGAGCGAGAGCGAAAGAGCGAGAGCGAAAGAGAGAGCGAAAGAGCGAGAGCAAGAGCGAGAGCGAGAGCGAGCGAGAGTGTATGAGAGTGTATGGTTTTCTGTTCCTTTACTAGGGACAGGAAAATGTGTTAACATGAATACAAAAAAGGACCACATGTCAGATTCAGCTGTAGAGATTAGAATGAAAAACTCACAATTAATTGCCGTATAAAATAATTGTAATTAAGGAATTTTATTGTTTCATTTCATTCACTTTGGTCAACTATTAAATGACAGGCCTAAATATTAAGTAACCACATGTTTCCTGAAAGCATCACTCAACAGCTACCATAGCTAAATGACAGCCTATCATTTTAAACAGTCTCTCTCTTTCTCTCTCTCCACAGT
Organism: Crenuchus spilurus; assembly: GCA_036984385.1. Classification (NCBI taxonomy): domain Eukaryota; kingdom Metazoa; phylum Chordata; class Actinopteri; order Characiformes; family Crenuchidae; genus Crenuchus; species Crenuchus spilurus. Next base: position 72,247 of record BRDA01013793.1, on the reverse strand, counting down.
GGCTGCTCAGCACTTTTGGGAAATAGCCCAGCTGTTCTTCTTTCTGTCTGTCCATACTCAGCAGCTCCAGACTGACCACAGGCCCAGCTCCATCTCAAATTAACAAACATATAACAAATACTGACCACCGTGCCTGAAAGCTTTAATAACACAAACAGAACGTTTGTCTTCATATAACATTTCAGTTCATTCTGCTTTCTTTACTTCAACAAAACAATACATTTACATTCTCTTTGTTTAATCATCTAAAATAATCAGCGATTGGGCGATAATGTAATAATCGTGACAGTCTTGTCCTTGTGTGCTGGTATTCAGATCATCAGTTCTGTCAGACACACTGACTAAATCTGGTCATTAACAGATGTGGTGTGATGAGCAGGGAAATCAACAAACGGTGCTGAACCAGACCTACAAATATTATAAGAATATTATAAAATCTGTTCTGTTTACATGTTTAATTGCATTTAAAAGACACTTCTTGAGGTCTGCTTACATTATTCTTCTCCTTTCATTTTAATCTGGTCAATTTCATTTCTGCATTTATTAATCTTGTGTCACTCTGAACAAAACTTTGCATTTCAGTGTTTGCATATATAAATAAAACTTTGATTTGATTCTCATCACAGCTGTCAAAATCATCTCCACAGAATTTACTCTTACAACAGAAGCTCCAGTTACTGTTATGTTGTACTAACAGATGCATCCTCAGACCATTTAGCACAAACAACAACCAGACATTACTCCACCAGCAGTCTGTCTGTGTGTTTGTGTGTGTGTGTGTGTGTGTGTGTGTGTGGGACACAAATATGTTAATGCGCTCCCCCCTCTCCCAGAGAGCCCTCCACTGGTCCTCTGAAGCTTCAGTCCAGCTGTGACTCCATTAAGCTGCTCCGCCTGGCCCAATAAGAACCGAGTTAACATGAATATTTTATACAGGCAGATGGGGAGCTGTGTGTGTGTGTGCGAGCGACAGAGAGAAAGAGAGAGACAGAGACAGAGAGAGAGAGAGAGAGAGAGAGAGAGAGACAGAGAGAGAGACAGAGACACAGACAGAGAGAGAGAGAGAGAGAGAGAGAGAGACAGACAGACAGAGAGAGAGACAGAGAGAGACAGAGAGACAGAGAAACAGAGAGAGAGACAGAGAGAGACAGAGAGACAGAGAAACAGAGACAGGGAGAGAGACAGAGAGAGAAAGAGAGAGAGAGAGAGACAGAGAGAGAGAGACAAAGACAGAGAGAGAAAGACAGACAAAGAGAGAAAGAGAGAGAAAGAAAGAGAGAGAGAGGGGAGGCGGTGTAGGGGGCAGTGTAGTGAGTGCTGCCCCTTTAATTCAAACAGCATGCTATTCTACTAACTGTCAGCTAGAGGAGGTTGGGGTATGTGGAGGAAAACAAGTATGTTGGGCTAATACATGGAGAGAGGAAGCCACAGTGTATTTGTTTATGTGCTTAAAACAACAATACAGGTCAATTAGTGCTTTGAAGAGCTGAGTGACTATTTTACCAGTGTATTTACCAATCATTCCCTCAACAATTTTAGATAATAGCCATGAATTAAGTACATTTAATTGTTTAAATTAACTGCATAAATGCAATTTGTATATAATGCATATACAATCTATAGTGCTTTATTAAGTTTTTTAAAGTGAAGGTTTTTTCTCTGTATTTGAAATATCAAAGCGAGTATATTCAGATATTAACCTGAGAAGGAAGTTTCCCTTCAGCTGGCCAACGTCACTGTGGGCCATGTGTAAGGATGAGATGCTGAGCTACCTGGGCAAACGTCTCCAGTGCTGCTAGCTGACAACATTCAGATGAAGTTATCCTGCCACAAACTTTTCTCTAGAACAGGGGTGCACAATACGTTGATCGCAATCTACGAGTCGATCACAAAGGTAGTGTGGGTAGATCGCATGGCATTAAAAAATAGACGTCAGCCTATCATCTGTGCTCACTATAAAAACTGTCACTTGGTAAACATACAGGGAGACGAGTCGAGCACTTGGGCCAAGCAGAAATCCAAGCCACTCGATCTGTATCATTTTTCACTTTAGACCACCCAAAAGCTCACCGATTGGCTGGGCCGTTTCTTGCTAACATGTGATTGGCCGTCCCCGCTATTACTCCATCACACAGCGTCTGTCTGAACAGTACGTGTTCACCTGCCACTGTAAGTTATTATGTTGAGTGTTTGTTGTGTCTGTGTCATGTCAGCTAGACGTATTTTAATATCAGAGGTTTTATATTAAAACATTAACATTTGAGTCTGTGTGCGTGTGTCTACCAGTCTGTGATAAACCACCATTTACATGTCTCTAAGTGTAACTATTGTCAAAATAATTCAGAATTTCTGCGTAAATGCTGCAAAACGCTAGCTAAGCTAGCTCCACTTATTTATGTGAGTCAGCCTTTTCACACGTGAACATCATTAAGTCCAAGTATGGTTCCATTATGACTAATGATCATTTGGAGGTTTGCTTGAGGCTGGCTATCAGCAACTACTGTCCAGACTCTGCATCCCTGACTGATTCCATTCAGTGCAAGTCATCAGAGTAAAGTAGGCTAATGACAAAACATGTACACAGTTGTATTGTGTAATATGGGTTCATGTAGTTATTCAAGGTACACCAGAATACACTGTACACATACATTGTCAATATATTTATAAATAAATATATGTCTTGCATTTTTGTAGTAGGTAGATCATTTTGACATTGTCATTATATAAGTAGCTCGCAGGCTGAAAACGTGTGTGCACCCCTCGTCTAGAACATGTGCAGTTTGGAGGGGAAATTAGGAAATATCAGAACTATAATTCGGAATTAAATCTGACAGAATATTATATAATAGGAAATTAGCACAAGTTTTAAAATATAGAATATAAATTGTATGCAACATGTGTATTACTCCAATATTGGTATTTATAAAGGTAAAAAAATACATTAAGGAGATGGCACAGACAGGACAGACAAACAGAACAGAAAATAAACTGACTCAAAGCACAATGAAGCACCTGCCCACTAACTTCTATTATAAGCATTTTCGAGTTGAGGTTTTCTGTTCCTTTATTAGGTACAGGAAAATGTGTTGGAATGAATGCAATAATGGACCATATGCTACAAATTCAGGGGTAGAGATTAGGTTGAAAAACATCAGAGTATTCTCACCTCTAACTCAGGTGGGGTTGTCACAATTATGATATTTTAGATGACATTTAATTGCCATATAAAATAACTGTAATTAACAATAATTGTCAATAATTTTGTTCAGTTTGAATATCTATTAAAGGTTAAGACTAACATGGCCAATTTAACTAATCAGGGATGATTTATTAGGCTCTCAGCTTCAGAAAAAAAATCCATTTGAAAGCTAATAACTCAAACATTCTGAGATAATAATATTGATATGATGTAAGTAAGGTATTCCAAATGATCAACCTGACAAAAGCAGCAAATGCCCAATAACATAAATGGTTATTATGAAAAAATTATATAATAAACAGCAATTTATTATATTATAGTTTTTGTTTGTGTATTTGTTTGCTTTTTAATTTCTGGGGTTACCACATTATTAGGACAATGTTACAATGTCTGGCTCAACAAGAACTAATACAGTATTTATTAAAATAAATAAATAAATAATCGCATATGTTATTGTATAATATTCATTGTGGTGAAGTTTTACCACTTTTTCTAGTTTGCAGAAATTTACTGAAATTACTTATACTGTGTGCTAAATCTAGCCTAGGATCTGGTTGCATTTTGAGTGACGTAAAGAGAGACGTAATTGAGTTTTTGTTCAAAATGATTGGTGTTATTTAGGTGACTACTGAGTTCAAGTTTATTAGTGTTAGATTTGCAGATCCAGTTCTAAAATAAAGGCTGGCTCAATCTATGTTATTTTTAAAATCACCTCCCTCCACATATCATTTTCCACCTATTTTTCTGCCCTTAATCGTTGTTAGTTATAAAGGCTCCCCACACTACACAATCTGCAGACCCAACAACAGCTCCAGTTCTCAAAACCTTGAGGAACTTTCACAAGAGCATGGAGAGAGTTTCTCACAAACTAGATGTAAACAAACATGGATGACAGCAAAACTGCCACAATGGTATTTAGTTTCTGTTCAGAAAAAAATCCATGAAAAAGAAAAGGATGTGGATGGAACCAAAACAGCAACACAACACTTATAAAGACACTCATGCTGTTGCCAAAGCCCCACAAGTCCACCTTGCTCGTGATGTAGCTGCCATGCTTATAACGTCTCCCATTCACTCTGAAGTTCAGTTCAGCTTGGCTCTCGATGGTTGACAGCCTTTCAGGCTTGAAGGCAATGTCACGTTTTACACCAGAGAATCAACGAATCAGAGAACTTACAATTCACAATGAGGCGGCCCTGACTGCACTGATTGTATTATAGACGCCACACATTACAGGATATTCTGTGAAGAATATCATTTACAATCACCCTGAGATCGGAGATCTTTTGCAATTGTTGGGAGCAGCAAATCAGCCTCAAAATGGGCCCATTTATTTTGTAGTGCAAGCCAGACTAATAGCTGGTGCAGTATTAGTTTAAAGACTGTGTTTGTCTTTTGTTGTGACTTCGATGAAAATCAGAACACATTTAATGACCCCTTTATGCTGAAATCCAAGTAAACACAAAGGTTTCACATATTTTTTCTTGCAACTGTATAATTACTGTCCATTATATGGACAGTTAGTGCTTTGGATGGATCAATGATTCTATAGTAAAGCTATTTTAAACATGGCTACCCCCATATTTATAGTAGATATGCTCTACTGAGCATAAAAAAATACCCACTGCTCCTTTAAAGGCGAACATTATATATTTGAACTGGACAAAAATATAAAAAAGAAACATATACATATACAGAACAAAAATTTAGATTCACTTTGGCAGCAGCATCTTTTACTATCGTAAATAAAACTTTCAAAAATGGTGGTCAGTATTATTTTACAATCAATTGTTCACTATATGGTCACTAATTAAGTGTGTTTAATTGTTTTTCTTGTAATTGCCACCATATGCAAGTTTTTTTCAGATAAATTGATTGTCAACATATTTCACTTTCTCTAGTAGTTTATTTATATGGTATTTGAAAAAAAGGGCACTGTCCAAATGTAGCTTCAAAGAAAAGTAGTTTCAGACCCCCTGATGAGTGCATCAGGAATACCTCCCAGAAAAAAAAAGGAAGACACACAGAGGAACCAAGATTCGAAAGGAGAACTCATTCGATCCTCTGACTCACACCAGGTAGTGGGACTGAAATACTGGCAGCTCTGCTCAAACTGCTTTTGATGTTTAATGCTAAAAGTCTCACACTCTCCGAAATATATAGGTCACAGGAGCATAGCATTCAAAACAGGCTTTAATACTAAAGAACAATAATGAGGCAAACTGTGCTTCTTGCGCCTACATAATTCATGAAAACTATGAAATATAAAAGAAAGGAGTTATTTAGAGAATGTACAAAGGGTTCTGACTCTGGATTATCTTAAACGAAACCAGACGGGAATGCTGTCTGCATGCGATCTGCATCTTTTAACTCTGACAGGTTGAGAGATTTAAGTGACTTTTCAAGCATGTCTTCCTTAAGCTTAAATATAGGGCAGGAACCCTCAGAGTGAAAATGCCTTGTTCCCAATCCTAATTATTTAAAAAAAGGTAAACATCTTTAACAACTCAGCAGTCCTGCTGACAAGATGACTTTATAATGCAGACAGGTATCAATCAGAGAGGTGCTTCAAAATGGGTTTAAAACTGGATTCCTACATGAGAAAATACCTCTATAAGCAAAAACTACACTCTGACTCCAACTCTGGTGAAATATTAGTATTATAAACTATATTTATATTTATTTATAGCCATTTAAATGCATTCAATGTCAACAAAAATGCTAGAAAATCATGTCATTTCTACAGTGTGTTGTTTAAGCCTGCAGTCTACACTAGATTCCAAGACATGATGTACAAGTTAAGTTACTGTAACTTCTCAGCTCTAATGTAGAATTAAACTGACAGCAAAGATATATTGGCTTAAAAACTATATTTTTACTCAACTGTAAACTGTATAAATCTGATTTACATGCACTGTCACTTTAAAGTTGCACTGGGCTAGATAACTCACCCAAAGCCTTCCAGTGATGTGTCAAACTCCACGAAGGCGGGCGTGACGGCAGAGCCGTGCAGCCGGATGTCGTGTGGAGTTGTCATGGAGACCAGGCACTTGACGCGGGTGAGGGGGACGGTACTGTCCTCAGCTGAGCGCACCAGGCTGCGGCTGATCCGGTACTGACTGTTGTCCTCATTCACCGCAAACACGCTGTCCGGCCCAAAGCCCTCCATAGAGGTGGTCATGCTATCTGTAATGCCAGGGCAAGAAAACTGTTTGGTACATCAGTGTATAAACTCACTGGCCACTTTATTATAAACCACTTTTAATATAACAGACTGTAGTTCATTTGAAGCACAACTTGTGTAACCTAGGGACCCTCAAATCCTGTCCTGGAAGGCCTGTAAACAACTCAATTTGGCAGATTCTATTCTCAACACTGCTCAGAATTGCTACAACTGATAATTAAAAAGTTGAACTGAACCACGTGTGCTGAGGAGGGAACTGTAAGACATCAGCTCTGATATATCAGTTACAGGTACTTTCTATTTTATAATGCTTGTGGTGTTAAACTTCTTTTATAATGTTCACATTTATTGTTCTTTCAGTCATGGTGCAGCTATGACATGTTGAATATATTGCTCACCAGAATGTTTCCTCTTTCCTTATGCGAGCTCAGAAAAATCTTTTTCATGAAATGTTTTTAAAAACGTTTTTTTAAAACCTCCCCATCCCACCCCCCAATGTAGTAGTAGCAGCCAATCAACCCACCCATTCGCTAGGACTCAAGCAATCACTTGCAATGTCCCACACTGTAGGAGAATGAAGACTAGCACACGCCTCCTCTAATGCATGTGATGCCTGTGTCTCGGGGAGCTCCCATGCCTGTTTACCTTCTGGCTCTCTCCTTTTAGGTAGGCTGTTTTAGTTCTGCTGGAGTCAATAGCCACACTCTGATATGTCTCATAATCCTTGTGCTCTATAAATCCAAACAGAACTAATTACATTTTTTGTCTCTTTGCGAGTGAGTGATTGCCCACCGGTCCAGTCCAAGGTTGATGGAAGGCTGATTACTATTCTCTCCATGATGCTTCCCTGGATCAGATGCCCACCAACGACCAGCTACTGTGTCCTGCTCCAGATACCCTACTCTATTGCCCACATTGGAGTTCAAATGGACTTTCTGGCCGTTATCATTGCACCCACTATCATCATCATTCCTGTCCCACTACTGTCACCATATCAGCTCACCTGAACATTACAACAACATCATATGATTATGATTTATCACACACTTAGAATTAGCAGACCAGAGGATGGGTCCCCCATGTGAGTCTGGTTCCTCCCAAGGTTTCTTCCTCCAGCTCTGAGGGAGTTTGTCCTTGCCACTGTCGCCGTTGGCTTGCTCACCGGGGATTAGGGATTAATGATTTGATGTCTGTTATTACTAAGCCTGTAAAGCTGCTTTGTGACAAAGTGCTTTATAAATAAAATTTGATTTGATTTGAAGTCAGCCACCGCTAATTTTCAAATTGATGCCAATACATCACTAGGCGGCCATCGCACTTGGAAAAAATCACAGGATTCCCAGAATTGATGGATCAGCTGGCAGACACCTGAGCCAGCGGATATTAATTAATAGTGATGGGGAAAAAGTGCCATCTACCCACCCAGAGGGAGCATGGCCAATTTAGCTCTCTAAGGCCCAGGCTGTCAATGGCAAGTAGCACCTTTGTCATTCAATGTTTAAATTGAAAAAAAATAAAATCCTCAACTGTGCAATAAACCACAGGTTTTAGTTTCAGCAGTTTCTCTGGTAAATTTTAGTACCAATATACAGCTTTAAATATTTACAGAATGTGCATACAATGTTTTATGTAAGTGGACACAAGTTTTTTCATTCTATTACAAGACACGAACCATATAATTGAAAAAATATGGATTTGCATTCATTTTATTTCATAATCAAAAGGATTAACAATGCTGTTTTCACATGGAAACGGCAAAATATCCAGAGAATCAAATCCGGACATTATAAGGAGATGCCCTTTCACACATGCACAGTGCAGCGGGAGTTTTTCTGTGTCAAACCAGTTCTCACTACAGGAAAATGCTGCAGGAAATTCAGACAATAGACTATGTATCACTTGTAGCAGGAAGTGCAATTGAGTGGAAAGAGATATCAGCACATCATCAACATGTCCAATGTGAATTCTCTGAAATATTACCTGCTCTATTCACACAAAGGTTCACCCGGAGATTTTCCAGATTTTGTACTGCTGGGATGGCCGAGATGGTTGTATCGAACATTCGCATTCACACATAAAGCTCCTCTGTGCAAATTCTAAAAAAATAGGGACGTCTAAAATCCTAAAAGGGACTTTTAACTCTAAGGTTAAAAGGTCAGACACTGAACTTTGGGGTCAAATCCACAGCTGTGTGTCAAAGCCTACAGATCACAGTTTCTTCTCTGGAGAAACTCATTCACACATCCTGTTCTAGCTTTAAAAGGTCTGTGTCTGCAAATATTTCACTCAACTTTCTCAAAAGTTTCTGAAAAGAAAAGATGTTTCTGTTTAATCTAGACCAGCTTAAAGGAAATCTGCTGAGGATATAACTTCTTCTGGCAATGAGGTGATGTGTTTAAAACCAGCGAGACTGCTCAATTAAATCCAGCCATTCTAGTGTGCAGTCAGAAGCTTTGCATTTCCACGTTTCAATTGGATTCCTTGAGTGAGATGAAGTCCTAAAGAAAGGTTATTTCCTCAGTAATTATCGCAGCAGAGCTCATCTCCTGTTAAGCCTGTTCAATTTAATAGCTGGCTGTAGCTCTGTCCAGAGAAAAAAAAAAGAATTTGCTTGATGGTGGAGGTAAATACTGACCTTTAGAAAAAAAAATGCTGCACTTAGCGCAGAGCGAACACTCTTCCTTTCACAAGTGCAGAGAAAAACCAATAAGAAAAGAAAGAAAAAAACGAATAAGAGCTGTTTATGAGAAAATATAAATAGATGTGGCAGGTCAAAGGATGAAGAAGTAAGAAAAATATTTGCTTGTCTGTCTACTTACTTCTTGCTTCAGCCTCATAACTCAAGGAGCTTGGCTTGTGAACTCGATACTGCTTCAGAAGCTTTTTATCCCAGGCACCACAGTTCAGAGGATTCCCCAGCCGCAAGAACTCCCTGCGGAATAGAGCACAATTTAACACCCAGGCAAAACAAGAAGAAATGTCAGTATTAACACTTAAATGCTTAAAAATAGGTAAAAAAAAAGAAGAATAACACTCGAAATGCATCATCTAGTGTGACTTGTAATGGAATTCATTTAACATACTGACACTCTGTAGTTGAGTAGTAATTACTCATCTGATATTGGAATAAGGAAGTCAATATAAACTTTGAATTATTTGCACACAAAAGATATGATCTGATTAAAGTTGCTGCAAGTACATTAACTGGTTTGAGGAGATATTTCTAATATTTTTTAAACAATGCTCAAATCTACCTCCTGACCCTTAATACCACTGGAGACTCTACACACAAAAACAAACTTCCCCAAAACTTTCACTGTCAATGAAGAACCGCTTTTCCTGTAAATGAGATGTGTGAGTATGAAAAAAACTTTAAAAGGTCTGAAGAACTTCCCCAAGTTAAGATTCTCCCTAGAATCTTTATTTCAAGGTTCAACTTTAGTTTACTCTTCACATAGCTCATTTACAATAGGCTTCTTTTGTAAGTACCAGCCATTAAAAAGGTTCTTAATGGAACCAAAAGTGGTTAATCACTCAAATAACCTTGTATAGCACCTTTATTTTTAAGACAGTTTGGAAATGGTGCACATGTATATTTACTGTAAATAACACTTAAATAATATAAAACAGTAGCCAAATTTTGTTTCAGATGGTGCAAAATCCTTTATGTTGTCTCGCGATAGGCTTACAGTGCAGGACATGACCGCACTGTGGTTTGTTCACTCAAAATATTGAAAAGTAACCAAAAATACTTTAACTTTAATTTTTTATTTTTTTTTTAAGTTGCGCTATTTATTTAACATTTGTGACCCCGCCAGGGAAAACCAGGTCAAAGTCATTATTTTTTTTCAAAATTTATTTTTTAAAAACCTTTTTTTGTGAATTTAAGTTTTGTTTTTGATCAAAATATGTACTACCATAGATATCTGAGACTATTATCTTTTATTTACAGCAATAATACTGAGTGGCTAAGTTTTGACGCTAATGTGAATGACATAATATTGACACGATATCTCAATAAGTTGCCAAGTGACTTTGGCCTGGTTTTCCCTGGCGGGGTCACATATTTTGCTGTATTTTGTTGAAATCTGAAGAGATCTGTACGGATTAGAGTTGAAAACGTTAGTTAAACATGTAAAATCAAATAAACATCTGGTATTAAAGACAATGATGAGCATTTTTAATTTTTAGCCAGAGTATCAATTTAGCATCGAGTTTTGTGATGATAAACTTCAAACAATCAAAATTCTGGTATCGTGACAACCCTAAACTGAAGCACAGAAAACCTTGAGCCACATTATTCTGAACTGTTGTACCATGAGAGTTAAGCAGGCTTGCATGTTTTGCAGCGGGCTTTGTAAAGGTCTTTTGTTTCACGTTGCATTTTTATCCAGAGCAGGAACACTAAAGTCCAAAATACGGCTCTGTGTCTGATCCCCAGCACGCGAGATGCCACAGACATGCAGAATTACTGTCATTTGCTAGAGGGGTGAGTCTGCATCTTCCATCACAGCTGACCAGCCATGCAGAAAATTGAAAACGCTAATCTGGCTGTGTACTTCTTACAGACTACCCACAGAGAACTCTGAATAATACTGAGACCTGTCAAGTTTGATCATTTTCCTTTTATGTGAAAGAGCCAGGGAAGCACTGAGATTTCATTGCTAAGGTTCTGTTTGGATAATCAGGCAATCTTGCACTTGGTGGGAGGATTTTATTTACAAGTTAAATCAAACATAGATAAGATTGAATCCTTTGGGATACACGGTAGCTGAACCGATGCTTAACAACCCATCTCATTTGGTCTTAAAACTAATATAAATATCCAAGCTGAGTTGGTGTGAGGGTGTAAAATGCACCAGAATCAAAATTATGCTCACTGGAAATGAATCTGTGAAGGAGAAGATGATTTGTGGGCTTGTAATCGATGAGGAGACATGGGTGGTAGAACATATTTTGTTTAAGATCCATTAAAAGTATATACAGAAGAATTATTGAAGTAAGCATGATGATAAAGTTCCACTCATGTGAAAAGCAGCAACTACATTAAAAAGATGCCTTTTCTGCCATAAATCATAGACTACAACCAATAACTTCACGTAAAATACTCAATTAAAGCAAACATTTGCACCTGTAAGGGTTAAATGTTTGGACACAACTAGACATATACGGTAGGTCTTCCTTCAGTTATCAACTACAAACTACAGAACTAAAATAGCCACACAACTGATGTCTCAAACACATTAAGAGGCAAGAAATGCAAGTCATGAGCTCTTGACAAGACACAGCTGTTAACTGAAAGCCATTCCAGGTGACTACCTCATAAAGCTGACTGAGAAAATGCCAAGAAAGCTGCATCTAAGCAAGAGGTGCCTACTGTGAAGACTGTAAATATAAACATATTCTGGTTTGTTTACTTGTTTGTTTACTAAATAATTACATATGTGTTTATTCATAGTTTGGATGACTTTAGTATTAATCTACAATGCAGAACATTTTTAAATCATGAAAAATCACTGAATGTCCAGAATGTGTGTCCAAACATTTCACTGCTATTGTACACAAATTTAATATGAAGATGAAACTTTTATATTAAATCTATACTTTCATAGTTTACATTCTTCCCTTGCCTTAGTGAAGCTCAAAACATTATCTGTATTATTTCCAAGCAGCTTTAGAAAGAACCTCCAGAGATGCTTTTTCTAAAGACTTAAACGTCATTTCAACAAAAATTAATTTCACTACTAATACCAGCAGAAGACACGGCACCCCAAACAATCACAAACTGGACTTCAGACACCATGGAATTTGTGCCTCTCCACTCTTCCTCATCTTCTCGCCTTGATCAGCATACATAACGTAGCCTAACATAGTTCAGACTCACCGGAGCACCATGGGCTGCAGAGCCTGCGAAGCCAGACGCTCAAACATCCTCTGCAGCGGTGGATGCAGTGGATGGTCCTCGTCACTCATAGCACAAGCGCAGCGCTGCAGCAGACGCGAGTGTAGGCCTGCTTCACACAGGATCTGCTGATTCCTCTCAGAGTGCACCAAAACCTGCAGGATGTTCGCCACAGCTAGCTGCAGGTCCAGCGCATGCTGAGGAGACACAGGAGAAAGTCATTTAATCAGTGAAGTAAGACTTTAGTCCATGAGTTTAATGTAATGTTAGAAAATGACACACAATCAGCATTTCATTGTACTTACAATACAGGTTTCTGTCATTTAATCTCCCCAAAATACCTTAATAAGCACAGTCACTGTAGATTAACAGCTTTTTTAAACATTTATTAACGAGTCTGTTAACGAGCACCGTGATTAAATATGTTTTCAAATCTATGCTGTATTTTTTAAAGACCGACTTCAGATATCTTGAGAATATAAGCCATTTTGACATTTTTATAATCATAACCTGAGCATCCTATACATTTCATTGGGCTAAATAACGTAACTTGTATGTATGACCCAATGCATAGTTGGTGAATTATTTTCCCATTGTTGTCAAGGACAATTTTTAAAAGTTCATCTGAGGCAGCCACACATCCCATATGAGTTTTAAGAAGACTCGAGTCTTCTGAATTATATTATTATTTGAGATGTAAATACTGGCAGAAATGTGAGTTCTTCATGAATCTGGCAATGGGCTGATTACAATTTTAAATCAAAACAACTTGAAATGTGAACTGACATGATTAAAATAGCTAATCCGCCTCGAGTGACTCAGCAGGCTAAGACGCTGACACTATGACCTGAGGATCGCGAGTTCAAATCCCGGTCATGCTGTTTGCCATCAACAGCCGGGGCCCAAGAGAGCAAAATTGGCAGTGCTCTCTCTGGACAGGTAGATGGTGGTCTCACTCTCTCTATCACTTTCACATTGCAATGTCCGCTGGCTCAGGTGTCTACTGATTGGTCCAATCAGAGCTGGGGACCCTGTGTGTCTTCCTCCGAGCGTGTTAGGCTCTCCAGTGATGGTGCATCAGCGGTGGTTCGAAAAGAGGTGGTGGCTGCGTCACACGCAACAGAGGAGGCTTGTGCTTGCCTGCACCCTCCTAGGTCAGGGACACTGCAAAGTGATGGGGAGAGGCCTAACGGAGGGGATGGGCTAATTGGTTACCACGACATTGGGAAGGGGATAAAAATGGGCAAAAACCTAGAAATAAATTTTTAAAATGTAAAAAAAATAAATAATAATAATTAAAAATAAATAAATAAATAAATAAAAAATTGCTAATCCGGGACCTGAAAATCTAATAATTTTGTTGAAATTTTGTTTACACAGGTTTTTAGTTCTCAACATGGACAAAAGCTTGGGACACCTGCTCATTCACCATTTCTATTATATTTTGGAGCACTGATTTGAGGATTTGATCGCATTCAGCGACAAGAACATTAGTGAGGGTCACAATGTTGGATAATCTCCAATGCACCTTATCCCCAACACCCCGACTCATCCCAAAAGTACTGGATGGATCACCATAATTCAAGAGAACACAGTTCCACTGCTCCAATGCTCAGTACTCAGGGGCTTTATACCCCTCTAGCCCATGCCTACATTAGGCACGGTGCCAAAAGGTTCATGTTTATCTCCTGCAGGAAGTCTTATTCTATTGTCATTCCTTCTATACAGGGACACAATAAGTTGTGTGTGCATTTGTACATCTGTAATTGGACTGTTTTCTGTCATTTGAGTGATTGAAGAGTCAAGTTTCTTCACTGGATAATGTTTGGTGATCTGAACAATTATTGGCTTTAAAATATCACAAAAACATGAAGTGATGAAGTGAAGTGCATGTTTTGCTGTAAATGTATGCATCTTTCTTTCAGCTTTTGAGGAGTCAGCAATACTGATTATGACAGGAGATTTACTCAGAGACATGAAAAGAATACTAAAAGTAAACACTGTGGTTTCTGTAGCGAGCAAAGGAAATGAGATACACTATACTGCCATATCATATTTGTGTGTGAACTCCATCTCAAAAACAAGGCGGCATTTTTGCAAAACGCAGAATTCAGTTTGAGAGTGTTGATATTTTCCATTTAAGCCTTATATCACAGCCAAAGTGATGTCCTTCAGATGAATGTGGCTCAAACTATACAACTGAACTTGCCAGAACAGCTCAGTGGTAAAATTAGCTTGGAATTTACAGTGTGATTCATCTTGGCAGTAAGCCTGACATGTGAAGTCATGCGGCTTTGTTCCCTACAATGGTTTTAAAAAGACTGCAAAGTTGTTTTTTTCTGTGTTGGGTCTTGCAAGGAAATGATGCAGTGTTTGAAGAGCTGAAGGGAAGACATGGGGAAGTTTCCTGAGGTTCTTAAATGGATAAATTTGACAGGAAATAAAACAAAGACATCATTGAAAACAATGACTCCTCTACAGACATCCAAAATTCCCATCAATAAGGTTATATGACAGTGTGCTTGGAATATTTTATATACAAGAACATATGCATTCAACACACATCATCATATCAGAATATGAGCACTGCATAATAGTGGGAATAACCACCCTTGGCTTGGATGACACTGGTGAAACGTCATGCAAAGACTGTAGTAGGTGACATAAAATATCCGGAGGCCTATTCCATCTGCAGCAGAGCACAAAAGTCCCTCAGACTGTGTGGTTGTGCATCAGCGGGCTGAACCTGGCAGTCCAAGTGTTCCCAGATGTGCTTCAATGGTTTGAGATCGGGCAAGTTACTACTTATGGACCATCCTTGCATGGTGAGGTGGGGCGTTATTCTGTTGATAGGCCATTACCTTCAGGAAAAAATGTCACTATGTAGAGGTGCACATGATCTGCACCCGTTGATGTTCAGAGACTCATGTATTGCATGGCAGGAACATGGCAGGAACACATCCCACAATCAAGTACACTGCCACTACCACCCAGAGTTTGGCCCACAGTTGTCCCTTGGAGATAGTTCTTGCATATCCATCCACTTTATACAACATGAACCTGGATTTGTCTGAGAACACAACATTTGGCCAATTCTCCAGTGTCCCATACAATACTGAGATCTCAATTTAAGTATTTTTACGTTTTAAGTTATAAGTGGGGAAATGAACTTCCTGTAGATATGTGTGATGAATCCA
Organism: Crenuchus spilurus; assembly: GCA_036984385.1. Taxonomy (NCBI): domain Eukaryota; kingdom Metazoa; phylum Chordata; class Actinopteri; order Characiformes; family Crenuchidae; genus Crenuchus; species Crenuchus spilurus. Next base: position 56,765 of record BRDA01013793.1, on the reverse strand, counting down.
GGTCAACTAAACCTCCATGTACTGTAACAGCACAGACACAAGTTATTTGGTAATCTGGCCCTCTATAGTCAAAGATCAAGGCAGGAATTAGTGGACATTCTGGCAAAAAACTTGTCAAACATAAGACAAATTCTTAATTTTTGAAAATAACTGTCACAATGTTAATCCGAAAAAATTACAATTAGATATGTTCCCCAATTCATTCGGCACTATTTCAGACTGTATGGCACTAGTGGCAAAGTTGCATGTGGGTAAACGAGTATGTGAAGGCAATGTCCTAGCTACCCTTTGAGGCAATATGATGAAAACATTCTGGTTTATTATCACAATGTGAAACTCAAAAAGAACTGTGCAAAATGTACATTTCACATTATGAGGTTTCAAGTAAGCTAGCATAAATATTGATTTGGTAAGGCCAATGCACCTGGAAGAACCCTGCTAAAATATCTAAGGCCTAAAGACTCACAGTTTATTTTATGCTAGTTAACATTAAAGCAAAGCAGAGCAGAGCACTGGTACCTCAGGCTGGGAGTCTGAGCAGATGGAGGCTAGGAGGTCCAACATGGCCAAAACAGCCCCGGGGTGAATGACAACAGGATCTGAAGAGTGCTGAGAGGGGTTCCCCAAGTGGAGTTTCAGGTCTGTGATGGCTTTGACTGGGGCAGAGGTGGAGGAACCATGGTAGCCATGTCTGTTTGGCAGGAGGAAGAATGTCAGCATATAAACTATCATTTACTTCAGGTATACAGAATCAGAGCTTAGTATTTACTAGAGCCCGACCGATATATCGGCAAGCCGATATTATCAGCCGATATAGCGTTTAAAAGTCCATCGGCCAAAATCCTCCAGGCGAGGAAAATAGGCCGATAGGCACAGAGCAAAACACTTTTGATTTTCCTCGCCTGGAGGGCTGGGAACATTATGTTATTGTGCCGCTAATCCAGCAGAGGGCGCCCGCAGACCAAGTCATGTTCAGGTCACATGCAGCATGCAGCCTGTTGCAGGAGACGCATAATTCTGAAAGCGACTGAGAACTGCGCATCACACTGCTGACCTGGGCATCGTATATTTGTCAATGGTAAGTTTATAAGTAGCTTGTGAAATAAACATCAGCAAAAGATTTCCACCCAACTCTCCAACCCGCTTGCCTCAAGCGAAAAGCTTTAGCTACTTGCTAAACTAGCAAGATACAATTTACGAGAGATAATTTAGCATATAACCTTGCTAAAATAAAAGCCAGAACAATGTAACACATAATATATCAGTTCTAAGTAATAACATTATCTTTTTCGTAAATTAAACGCATCGTTTGTCTGAAGTAAACTGATTGAACATGACCAAGAACACACTGCTACTGCAGCTCAATATTAAAACACGTTTCAAGTTTAATTTATAACATATAGTGGAGTGAATCATGAAATGAAAAAACAACCAGTGCACTCGTAACCCTTGGGTGGGACCAGGTACAGTGGTATGTCAAATCGTTTGGCTTCATGTAATCACAGTACTGCGCCTCAAAACGTATTTTATCTCTTATTTTCTGATATAAGGCAAAGGGACATGGGGAAGCGCTTAGCAGACTCCCCGCTGGTATTAGCATCGAGTCTCGTGACCAGCTTGCATCAGTTGATTTCTGATCAGAACGTGGCGAGCTGCGAGCCTGAGTGACGCCAGTAGCTAGTCTAGCTAGCAAGAGCCCCCGTCTGTGATCACAGAAGCTCAGCGCGCAGGCGGACTTTGGGCTCTTGCGCCTAAATCCAGGGTCTTCATCACTATTTGCAATATATATGAAGAAAAGCGCAGAGCCCTGAAAGGAGAGAATGCGGAAAAGCTGTGCTTCCTGCACTACAACTTGCCACTTTTGAATTGGCAGTATTAGAGCTATAGTAAATTTTGTTCCTTCTGTTTCAGTTTAAATGACTTTTATTTTATTGACCTTTATTAAATTATTGCACAGTACTGTTCCATGAATGTTTTGTTTTCAGGCATATGTAAAAGATTGACAATGTTTTTATTTTATGTATTTTTCTAAAAGGTAAAATGTGCAGTTGTGTTTGTTCTAAACAGGTCTTCAATATATGTAAAAATATTTGTAATTTTTATGTTACATTATCTATTATTATGTTCAAATCAAGCACTGTTTTACTTTTGACAATAAAAGTATTTGAAACAAGTTATATGTTAAATCTTCATTTGCATTTATATGTATATAAATGAATACAAATTGTAAAAAAAATATCGTCCGATATATTGTTATCGGCATTTTCTTCCTCTTTATTATCGGTATCATATCGGCCACCCCAAAATCCATATCGGTCGGGCTCTTGTATTTACATAACATTATGTCTACTCATTTGGGGATCATTTTATATTTCAAGATGAGTCATAAATAATAAATTCAGCTACATCAGTGTAAAACATTTGTACACTAAAAAGACATTGAAAAACATCTGGAGGTACAGTGCTGGCCACCACAAACAAAATATATTGTCCAGTTCTGTATCTGCAGTAAATGTTTGGTAATTAATTGGCTTTTTTTCTAAATATGAAATGTGTAGGCAGTTAGGTTTTGAATTTTAGATTAAATTTAGTGCAAACCACAAGTATCTACAGGAGCAGTGATTCTGGCCTTGGCGCAACATTAATTACTGATCAAAACTCCCCAAAGAGATATGGGGAAAAAAGCAGGGGCTTAAAAAGGCTGTCAGCAGAACTGCTTAAAAGGATTTTTTTTGCAACTGCAAGCTTAAGGGCCAGCAGAACAGCTTGACAAGGCAGCTGAGGTGGGTGCACACATTCACAGAGGGAGACAGAAAGAGAGATGAAAAGATCAAGGAAAAGAGCAGAAATCCATGTTTCTCGTGTGAAGCAACAAGCAATAAAGGGAAAAGGGTGGAGGCTCAAATGCAGGAATAAGATTAGAGCTGCCCCCTCTGAGTGGACTAATCAGATGTTTTGCTTCTAGTGGACTAAGGTTCTGTCAGCTTACTAACAAATGCATACATTTTTTCATTTAAGCTTTTCTAAGAGTGGAAATGTGGATATTTTGGCAAATTAAGTGTGCACCATATACGCTACTCACAAAAAGTTAGGGCTATTTGGATTTAGGGTGAAATTTCAGGATGAACCTAAAATGTGCTCTAATCTTTACAAGAGATCTTAATGTGACCTCTAAATGTAATTGTGAGGCTTCAAACAGGAAGTTGTCAGACAGAAGTGATCACTGAGCTTAGAGTGTCACCAGCAGGTTGTAACAGAGAGACTGGAAGAGTCACAGAAAGGCATAGAAGTGGACGTCCTTTGGCCACATCCCACACTGATAACTGCTTCATTGTAAACAGTGGCCTGTGGAACCGGATGATGAATGCCACACAACTCCAGGCACACTTAAGGGAGGTGAGAGGCACCCAAGTATCACGTCAGGCCATTCAAAACCGTTTACATCAGCATGTTCTGCGTGTTGGAGACTGGGGTACCTCAAAACACCTGGAGACTGGGGTACCTCAAACAGAGTGTCCTGCACTTTCTCCAGACCTGAATTCCACAGAAAACCTACAGGTTTTCTGAAAACCTATAGGTTTTTCTGAGTCACTAGGTAGAGGCTCGTAACTCTGTACCCCAAAACCTCAATGACCTGATGGCCACCATTCAAGAAGAGTGGGATGCCGTGCCTCAGCAGACAATAAGTGGACTTGTGAACAGCATGAGATGTCGTTGACTGTCACATGACTCGTTACTGAGACACTGACATTTTTTGTTGGGGTTTACACACCACTGTTGTTGGCTTTTGTTTCAATAAATTGTCTGAGATGAGGAAATCACCACTGCATGCTTCTATTAAAAACCCTACTTTCATGATATAGTATCACTGTAGCGTGATTTTTTTTACGTTTCCTTAAATTTCACCCAAAAGTCAAATATCCCTAACTTTTTGTGAGTACTGTAGCCAGTGTCTTTGCTTTTTTACATGAAAGTATTGCTACCATAAACCAGTCAAGCTACTTATTAACTACGTTAATATGTTGAAAAATCCTTTCAATAAGTACATTCCATATCTGTAAAGATGACTCCAATAAAGTGTAACTTAAATTCCTTTAAAGGGCGTTTCACTTACCATAGTATAATTTTCAATATACAGCCATAAACAAAAATATATATATATATATATATGTAGACATAAAGTTACATTTCAAGTATTTTTGTATTGATCAGTATGACTTATAGCTCAGGAAAATCAGAAATCCAGTATCTCAAATGATCAGAATATGGAATAAGATCAAACAATAAAGATGTACAATACAGAAATGCTCAGCTCTCGTGTTCATATACAGTCAATACTTGCTTGGGGCTTCATGATCACAAATTACTGCATCAATGTAGTCTGGCAAGGAGGCAATCAGTTTGTGGCACTGCTGAGATGTTATTGAAGCCCAGGTTGCTTTGATGGTGGCCTTTAGCTTGTTCGTATTGCTGGGTCAGGTGTTTTCCTCCTCTTGATAATACCCTATAGATTTTCTTTGGGGTTCAGGTCCAGAGAGTTGGCTGGTCAATCAAGCACTGAAATATCATAGTCAGCAAACTATTTGGAAGTAGTTTTGGCTCTGTGAACAGGTGGTCCAAGTCCTGCTGGAAAAGGAAACTGGCATCTCCATAAAGTTTGTCAGCAGATGGAAGCATGAAGTGCTCTTAAATCTCCTGGTAGTTGCTGTGTTTACTTGTGGACTTGATAAAACGCAGTGGACCAGCACCACAACCCATCAAGTGGACCACAAACCATCATAGACTGCAGAAACTGTACACTGGTCTTCAGACACCTTGGATTATGTGCCTCTCCACTCTTCCTTTCCAAATGAAATGTAAAACTGACTTTAATTTCAAAAGAAGACTTTGGACCGCTGAGCAACAGTCCATTTTATTCTCTGTTTAGTCTTTATTTAGACTCTTCTGACATTTTGGTTCAGGAGTGGCAGTTGTAGCCAGAGAGATGCACATTGTTTATACTATTTAAACAGAATTTTTACAGTTTTTTTTTTTTTTTTTTTTTACAAAAACAGTAAAAATAAACAGTAAAAACAAAAATAAATTACAAAGTTTTTATTTTACTCAAACTCTAAATGAAATATTCTAATAATCCGAGACACTGCATTTCTGATTTTCATGAGCTATAATCTGATCAACACAAACAAAAAAAATGCTTGAAATGTCACTTTACGTGTACTTAAAATATCATCAGTTGGGGACGGCCCTGAATGAGATTTGCCTGGTTTAGAAGCACTTTTAGAAACTTTTAGTCCAAAGTAGCAAAACTTGGATAGCGAGCACACTCAATCAGCCCAGGCACATCTGGGGTAAGTGCAGAAGTGTGTAAATTTGGAAATCTCTGGAAATGCTGCAAAATACTGATGTGTGTTTATTAGTGACCTGTTTATTATTTTAAGTATTAATTAAGTCAATAAAGTCTTGTTTAACTACTGTTGGAGTCTTCCATTTCTTTACCACTATTATCAACATTTCATATTGGACGGACCTTATTAGAGATGCTAATATGATACGAGGAGGTAAGAGTAATGCAGACAAACAGAGAGTAGGTAGAGGGGCGGAGCTAAAAGAAAACTGCAGACTGAAGTACCTCTTCCTGGCGAGTGCTGGCGTGCCCCAAGGAGAGGGGAGCGAGGTCTCGTGAGTCAGGCAGGGGGGCACCTGCTCCGCACGACTACACACACACACACACACACACACACACACACACACACAAACACACACAGTCATAACCACCATCATTCAAAACCCCACACACAGCCAAGTGATCCACATACACACCCACACCCATGCAGCCAGGTGATGCCATGGGTTTCAGGAGAAGGAGAGAGAGAGAGGGAGGAGAGAGAGAAGAATAAAAGGAGGGAGGCAGTTAGTTGAAGCTGAAAAAAAGAGCTTAGAGCAAAGCACATTACAGGCTTATCAATACTGAGAGGAGCAGCTACAGCACATGCAAGTATGACACAAACACACATACAAACTCTCAGGAAATGGTCAAAGCCCAAAGCACAGCTGCACTAAGGCAGCAACTGCATAATCTTGATAAGTAATGATGCCTACTCAGTGAGAAAGCAGCACTGTCCTAACATTTTATAAACAGGTTCAATAGGCAAGAGGGAAAATAATGACTTAAAGTAATAATAATGCTAATGTAGCCAGCAAGTAATTGAAGCTTACTCAAATAGACTTGCTTATGTGGTTTCTGCTTCTGTGTAACAAAAAGACTGACTTCAGGCTTCAAGATGGCTGCTACTACTGGTTATACCTATGTGGTGAAGTACTGTCCACTTGTGTAGATGGCTCATCATACAGTGTGAGAAACCACATGTCTATTTGAAGTGACTTTGTAGCTCAGTTTGTGGAAAGCGTGGGATGACTTTAGCATGCAGTTTGCACAATGCTAACTTATATCTCTTGTGCAAAACTAAAGAAGCACAACAAACATCTTGCCTAATCAACTACATTCAAGATAAGGGCACATTTCTCACTTTAACAATTATGTCAGAGCATAAACAGTGCTATACCATCAACAAAGAACACAGTTTGTATTAAAACTACAATCCTTGCTGCAAAGTCTCCCACATCTGATTTCCAACACTTCTGAACAGAAAAACAAATGCTAACAAGTCTGCACCTGTCGAAGGAGTCGGTGGCCATCTTGTACAGATAGATGAAGAGTTTGCTGCAGTGCTTGAGTGCAGGACAGACACTTTCTGGAGGAATGACCTCATCCTCCAGCAGCCTCTGGAAAGGCTGAGCATTTGAGGGAAAAACGGTGGCCGGCACCAGTTTCTTTGCATCGCAGAAGCAGCCCAGCAGACGCACTGCATCTGCCAGTTTCTCATACTGGATCTCTGTGCGGAAGAAGTGCGAGTTGGCAGGCTCATAGCGCATGGCGGCTGTCAGTGTACAGAAGACGGTGAGCAGGAGTTCGAAAACCTGGTTCTGATTGACTTTGTCCCAGCCACCTGCCAGCTGAGCGCCCAGTGAGCGCTCCATGGCCACCAGCAGCGACGTCACGTACACAAAGCCACCCACTTTACGGAATACGGTGCGGGTGCGGTGGCTCTCACGGAGAACAGCAAGCAGTGCCTATAAAAATGAACGGATCAGTACATTAGCAACATTAACACTAATTATGGATGTAGCTATGATTATGTGGATAGTGAATGACTGTGCTTAAAGGTGGATGTTCTCCATGACCACTGTGAACCAACTGGTTCTTTTCACTAGTTGGAGTGACCACCAATTGGTGGTCAGTCACTATTCACATAATCATAAATTTTTTTTTTTTTTTTTTTTTTTTTTTTTTTTTAGATCTTTTTATTGCAAGTTTAACAGATATAATGCAAAACTTCAAAAGATCAAAAAAGTATCAAAGAAGTATTAGCATATACATTAGCAAATATAAAATAATAATTAAATAAAAAAATATATAATAATAATAATTATAAAAGAAAGAAATACTAATGAATTATTTATTATTATTATAAAATATTAGATATAAAAGATATTATATAAATAATATTAAAAATAATACAAAATAAATGTACAGCTCACAGTCATACATTTGTAATGAGAAGTATGTTTCACAGCTCCTGATCGACACAATAACAAATACCAATAAAAATATTGGTAAAAATATTTGTAAATAAAAATAAACTGGAAGTAATTTACAGAAACTAAACCTTCAGTGCTACAGTACATATAATTATATCATTCAGCAAAGTATTGTTTATCTAAAGCTAATGGAGTACAAAAACAAAGTAAACAGATTTATTTTTAATGTTAATTTATTTTTTATATATAAAAATGTACTGGCTGATATGAGTTTTTAGGCTCTTAAACTTGGGCAAAGAATCTTAATGTTGGTAGGGTTAAAATAAAATAAAAATTAAGTGCAAATAAAATGCTATATTTTCCATGCAATTACTTAATAACTTTTATTATGCAATAAGCTTAGTACCAGAGAAATGTTACATATTAGTGTTGCAATAATTATTGAATTGTTCCAAGTAAAGTGATTTAAAAATCTATTAGATTTGCACTGTTCATCAGCATTCCCTTTGAATAGAAGTCGGCATGAAATTAGTCATAAAGTAAGCACATTACTTGAAAAAAGAAGTTCAAGCTAAAAAAAGAGCTGGAATAGACTTTAAATATAAGCTTCAAAGAAGGTTCAATCTCACTAAACTTAATGAGTTTAATTGGATCTTTCACTTCGTTATTCAGGTCTTAACTGAAAGAGGCCTGATTAACCAAGCACAGCTGTCCACTGGAAGAAAAGAACAAAAACCATGAGCTCCTTATTACAAGTGTCTGTGAAATAGAATAAGATAATGTTGCAAATCCTGTGTGCATGTACATACTTGTGATTCAATGTCTACTTTCCTTTGCTGTGTGTGTGCATGTATGTGAGCCCTCTATGAGAGATCAAAGGTCTTCGATAAGACAAAAAGATGTGAATGTTAGCATAATTTGCTATTTTCATATATAAAATGTAATCATTTCAGATGGATATTGAGTTCAGGTTTATATTTAGGATCACGCAGCAACCGCAAGATACACTAACTGGCCACTTTATTAGGTACACAAAACTTGTATCTACACTCATTGTGTAGTATCTACACCCATTTTATCAGCTCCACTGACCATATTTGTGCACTTTGTAGATCTACAATTACAGCCTGTAGTCCGTCTGTTTACAGACTACAGTCTGTAATTGTAGAACATAAAAGTGCACAAATATGGTCAATGCATCTGATAAAATGGACAATGAGTGTAGATACCAGGTATGTGCACCTAATGAAATGATAATGATAGTGAGTGTATAAGGCAGATAAAGAACCCACACCACCATCTCCAAGACCAATGTAATACTGGGTACCACAGCAACATCTGGAAGCAGTGTGATTGAGGGTGCATACAGTGAGGAAAATAAGTATTTGAACACCCTGCGAATTTGGCCTAGCCAGTCTCCAGACCTAAACCCTATAGAAAATCTTTGGAGGGAGCTCAAACTCAGTGTTTCTCAGCAACAGCCCAGAAACCTGACTGATCTGGAGAAGATCTGTGTGGAGGAATGGGCCACAATCCCTGCTGCAGTGTGTGCAAACCTGGTGAAAAACTACAGGAAACGTTTGACCTCTGTAATTGCAAACAAAGGCTAAGAATGTTTGCTGATTGGCAGGTGTTCAAATACTTATTTGCAGCAGTAATACACAAATAAATGATTAAAAAAAATCATACATTGTGATTTCTGGATGTTTTCTTTTAGATTATGCCTCTCACAGTGGACATGCACCTAAGATAAACATTCCAGACCCCTCCATGATTTCTAAGTGGGAGAACTTGCAAATTCACTGGGTGATCAAATACTTATTTTCCTCACTGTATATTACACAAATGATAAGACAGCATGTGGTCTTTTTAAGATAAAATACTTCTACACCTTCTTTTGAAAATAAAAATATAATAATTATTATTTTATTTAGTGACTGAGGTATGGATTAAAATAAAGTTAGGTGCTTTTTGTTGAGCATTATTATAAGAAGCTGCATGTGGCTGTGTGCTCCTCACCCGCAATATATCAGTTTTGAGCTGTAGCTCTGTGGAGCGGGCAGAGTGCATGAGGCCCAGCAGAGTGCCCATGTCATCATCTCCAGAGGGCGACAGGACCAGCTGCTGGATGATCATCAGGGCATGCTCGCGACACTGCCGGTACTTTACAATGTTGTGCACACAGCGGGCGCCACCAAACTCTCTAAACAGACCTGAGAGAGCAGGACAGGACAGCACAAAACCATTACACACATCAGAGACCAATCATTTCAGCTTTAGTAGTGCACAGTACATTTTTATATCACAACCTCATTATTAGATAGAAGAAATAATACTTTTTTGCTTTGAATAGAGAAACCTTGAGTGCTGATGATACCAAGTAAAAAAAATTTCCCTGCAAAAACAACTAGGATTTCAAGAGAGTTACATTTAACTGAAGCTCTTTAGTTAAAGTGGGCATCTAAAAGCAGGCTTCATGTTCAGATTACTCAAACTGTGTAATACCCAACATGAAGAAACACAGATATTAACTTCACATCACGTGATGTGAGTGGGTGCTATTTCAGGCTAGATTACACTTTTCCCCTCTACTATTCAAGCAAGACTTTTTTGCCAATATCAGCTACATAACAAAAATATGCCATCTCTAATACTGTTTAATAGCCTATTATCTATTCATTAAATCCAACACAGCACATCCAACTATGCTACTATTATTTGCAAAACATTTTCAGACAATTGTTGAACAGTGTCACAACTAACATTAGCAATTTACCAGCTGATAACTTAATAATCTGATTAGCTGAGAGACGTTCTAGGAGTGCTGATATTGCACAATAACAGCACTGTGAATGAAGCTCTTTTAGTATTACTCCGCCATATAAATGTATCTCAGCAAGGACGCCAGTGACTACAAACATTGTACACCCCAGCCCCTCAGAAACATCTCTTAACGACACTGAAAAGGCAGAGAAACAAAGTCTATACAGCAAAGCAACTGGTCTTTAAGCATATTTACAGCTCAGCTGAAGAGCAATGACACTGGTCAGTTTTGTACCATCAACAATAATGAAATTACCAGCAGCTTCACTGGGTTAAGAGCTGAACTTAACGGATTTATGAATGAACCTCCGATCAGCCGTGAGAAGTTTTTAAGGAAAGAATCAGTTTAAAATTGCAAACAACATCTTTAACATCAGTACATTTGTGTTTGTCTTTATAATAAACACTTATAATAATAAACACTTATTGTAATATATTAACATATTTATTATAATAATAAACACTTATTGTAATATATTAACATATTTATTATAATAATAAACACTTATTGTAATATATTAACATATTTATAATCATAAACACTTATTGTAATATATTAACATATTTATAATCATAAACACTTATTGTAATATATTAACATATTTATTATAATAAACACTTATTGTAATATATTAACATATTTATTATAATAAACACTTATTGGGAAATTATGTTCCTCTAATATTATGACAGATGCACACAGTCAGATTTTACTTTAAATTGAGTATATTACATAGTCACATTGTACTTATGCATATGCACATATATAGTGCATTTTTCATTGAATGGGATCAACTAATGCTCATATAGCAATCAAGGCTAACTTGACAACTGTTTTGTAGCTAATGCTAAATTAATTAATTATTTTGACAACCATGGATTGCAGACAACAAATCTGTGCATGTTCTTGCAGAAAGCTGCCTCAGATTACATCAGCAATGACCAGGGCTTATCTTTGCATCCTGAGTAGTCACAAAGCTGATGGCAAGTGCTTAATGTGCTACATGTTACTTATTACTGGATTAATGTCAATAAATATTTTTTTGTTTGTTTTACAACATTTAAGAGAAGATCCGAGGAGAGAAGGTGATCCTGAATCAAAATTAATGGGCTATTTATATCAGAACCCTGACTCAGCACCTGCAGCTCCAGGGTCAGACAGAAGGGTTTACAAGAGACATTTCACAGGCAGAGAAAAATAGAATGACTAACACTGAGAGACAGAGAGAACAGTGAAGCAATAAAACAAGAGCAGAAGAAATAACAAAGAAAAGAGAGAGAATAAAGAAGAGAGAAAGAGCAAAGGGAGAAAGAACTATGGGAGAGTCGAAAAGGGAAAAAAGAGAAAGCTGCATAAGAAATAGATGCAGAAGCATCAAGAGAGTAAAAAAAAATAGTGTTTTCCAGGGAACTTGACATCATATCCCATATGCAGACAACAAGTCAGCTGAGTGGAAGTGACAGTAAGTCCAAAACCAGTGAGTCGGCCTGAATCCCAACCCACCACTCCAGTTCCTCTTTCACTCACCACCAACAAAGAGAGGGCGAGAGACACAGAGTGAGAGAGGGGGGGGGGGGGGAGACATGTAGGGTTTAGACAGTTTGTCAGCAGCAGTGTTGCATTGATATTTACGTAACCTCAATGCAAACAGGCAGAACTGTTCTGGAGCAGTTTGTCAGCAGCAGAATATCTGTTTTAGGAATATAAAGGGCAAAATCAGCAGTCTCAAGACGATTACAGTATTAAAGAGACACTCGACCATACTAGGAAAATCCCCATCTGATTACCTTGAAGGTGGGAAGAACTCTGAAAAATCTGCTTTGGGTGGGATTTTCAGTTAAGGGCTGGTAGAAAAACTGAAATCATTTCATTTTCTTATCACAGTGGACAGCCTAGTTCCAAGTAACATTAGATATCTTCTGTATTCATCAACTAGAACTTCCTGTACAGCCCCCCAGTGATCCACACCAAAGCAGCTGTAGTTTTTCAGCAGCTCCTCTCATCTTTTGATGCATCATCAGAATTTCTAGACAAGGATTTTCCTAGTCTGACAAAAATGTCCCTTCACTGCTTTTCCTTAGAGCAAGTGTGGGTTTCCTCTAGTGATGTCAAAGTTTGTGTGTGCGAGAGAGAACAGAGCAAGACAGACACACACAGGTTTATCACACACATACAAATACCTGCATTGGTGTTGGAGCCCTGAAGCAGAACTGTGAGAGTCTCCATGACCAGCCATGCTAACTGTTTCTGGTCTTCTGCCACATTGTTCTTGGAATCACCTGAAAGAAGAAAATGGACATACAGAAACACA
>BRDA01013793.1:22074-39850 GCA_036984385.1 Crenuchus spilurus | reverse complement strand
AAGACAACTAGTCAAACCGAATATTGAGTACTTTTAGTTAAAAAGTACATGTCACCATTGGGATGAATGCTCATAAGGTCCATTGCTCAGCTCTAGAGCCGGACGGGCGTACGTGTATGGCATGGTTACACTTATCATATGAAAAGTAAAAGTAAAATGTATCTAACTTTCTTGTTCACTACCTTTTGCTGTCTACCTGATGCTATGACCACAGCGCCCCTAGCGGTTGGCATACTTGAACAAATTTACGCTACTCCTTATTTGGAATTTTACTCGTTACCTGGAACAAAAATATTCCGAGATCTCGACTCGTTACCTGGAATACTCGTAAGTAGGGTTACCACTGTACATGAAAAATTGATTTTCATGAGTTATAAGCCAAACTGATCAACAGAAACAAAAAAGACTTGAAATGTGTAACGAATATAAAATGGTTAATTAAATTATGAACAATTAACTTTTTCTCAATTTAATAATGATATAATGTGTTATACTGCAAACACGTCAAAGGAAGAGTTCACAGCAAAAAATCATATTTGGCAAATTTTCCTCAGATGCGGTCCATAAGCCAAGGCATGCTTCGGGTATAAAAATTGCCTCTTTAGGCTTAGAACAGGAGCTTCAAGGCTAATGCTGCTAACAAATACAAGAACTCAGTAGTCACTTAAATATGCCAGCTGTGTCCAATGAAATACTTTACTCAAACTTCTCTCTCATATCTCCTCAAACAAAATTAAAAATCCTCTTGAGCCAAAGGCTGCATCTGCCATCTTGGACAAAGCCTCAGAGTAGGAAGAATCAGTTTCAGTGCAACAATAACCAATATGGATAAGTCTGATCTAAGGTCTTCTACTTTCCCAGCTGCTGTCTGCCTGTAACAGTGAGGTTTTATAATAGTTATTATATTAGTTCACATTAAGTCATACTGTGTCTTACAATACACTGACTAGTCTGGGAGACCGTATTAAGGATCTGGGTGCGATTGTATAGATATTTTGGTGATGTATTTTGACAAAAACTACTGGGTATTTAGGTGAATATTAAGTTTTAGGGTTTGTGAGCTACGTTACCCTCGCAGCTCCATTTCTAAATAGCAAACATGTAGTTAAAGTTTTACCAAGATCAAACAGTTATTTATAGATGTGTAAGCTGTGCATTGTGTGTTTTACCGGAGCATGAGATCAGTCAGAAAGGTGTAACCCTGGCACATCCGGAAATCATCTAGTAATGTCTGAGACACATCACTGGAGTCTTTCAGAAAGCAAGACAGCCCAGCAAACATCTCCACGATTTCCAGTGGCGATAGATCATCTGACTGCTGCATGTTCTGAATACATGTTGAGAGACACTCTTTCTCTGCAAGAAACAGACAAAAATATTAAGAATAATCATCTGACAGGACATCTGTGTGCACCCTGGCAACAGCTGGAATTAATAACTGAGCCACAGCGCTCATGAAAATTTTATGTCATCAGAAATTAAAGCTAAGGCAGCACAAGAAGAAAAGAACACAAGGATAAAAATGTTACTAAAATTCAGAAGACACAAGCAACGGAACACTGTCAGCATTATGCAGCCATGCGTAAGCTTAACTGGAACCACAGAGCAAAGGAAGCAATTAGAGAGGATAAATAAAGAGAACTCAGCCAGCTATGAAAATTCAGTTATGCTTCCAAGAACAAAAGTGTTCAGAATAGGCATTAAAATACAAATAGTCCATATTTAGCCTTTAAAATTAACATACATGCAAACAGAAAAAGTAGTATAACTGGTACAATGTTTTTTTTTTTGCCTATTGTCTTCCTTCCCAATGTGGTGGTAGCCAATTAACCCATCCCATCCACTAGGGGGCTCTCCCCATCACTTTGCATTGTCCCTGACTCTAGGAGGGTGAAGACATGCACACGCCGCCTTCGTTGTGTGCGATACAGACACCGCCTCTTTTCTAACTACCGCTGATACATCGTCACTGGCGAGCCAACGCGCTTGGAGGAAAGCGCAGGATTCCCAGCTCCAAATGGACCAATCAGTAGATGCCTCAGCCAGCAGACATTGCAATGTGAGAGTGATGGGGAGAGAGAGCGCCATCTACCTGCCCAGAGAGAGCACTGCCAATTTTTGCTCTCTTGGGTCCCAGCGTGACAGCGTGTCAGCGTCTTAGCCTGCTGAGCCACTCAGGGCCTCACAACTGCACTGTAAAGTGTGCAGGACCTGTTTTTGATAGAAAGAGCCTGATCTGTTTCCATTCTGATATTACCGTGAATGTATTTGACGACGTTGACGCTAAGACCATGTCTGGAGATGGTCATGAGCACCTCGCCTGCGCTCTTCCTCCAGGGCAGGTTGTGAGGAGGACACCAGGAGGTGATGGCACTGAAGAGAAGCTGTAGGTCATCCTTCTGGGCAAGCTCCTCAGCCGGGGACACAAAACTACACAGTTTTACGAGGATCTGAAAGGAAAGAGAACAAATGTTCACCCTGGGTATTGCGGTGATATATAATACAATATTGTGTCTTTTTGCATCTGATATAAATACATGGTCACATAAGAACATTATGACCACCTGTGGTTTAGCATGAACATGTCACAGATGCCATGTCACAGGGTTTGCTGCACATATCAATAAGTGAGCACACCAGTCAGTTGTAGCAGAGTGCAAAATGATCATCATGGGCAAAGGACATGCTATGAATGATGTTCAAAAGGGTATAATAGGGTACTGGATGAAGGGTGGTAGCATCTCAGAAGCCTCCAACTTCATGGGATGCTCTAACAATGCCATACTGAAGGTGTACATAAAAATAACGTCTTGTACATCGAGGTCTTTCCAACAGTGGCGCCCCATGGTGCCCCAGGAGAACGAGGACTCCAGCAAGTGCTGCAGGGCTGCTTTCATGACATCATCAGTTGCAAAAAGTGCTATATAAATCAATCGGATTTGAAATGACTTTGTATTAAAAAAATTTATTTGAGGCTGCAGGAGAGGTTTATCAGTGCCTTATCTGCCCATAAAGTAGAGGAAATTGATATGAGGGAGAGCTCCAATACTGTTCTAAAGCAACAACAAAAATAAGGCTGCCTGCAGATATGCCTGTAAATGAGCCCTTTTTTGTTTACTGGCTTCGTGAGCACAGGCTGAGGCTGATTATCTAAAAATGACAATATTTGGCCCAATTATTTAGTTGGTCTATCACTATTCAATATCACAAATGAGTAAATGTTTCCCCCCAAGAGTGGTTAATAAAAGTACTGCTTCTTCTTCTTCTACTACTACTATGTCCTTAAGTGAAAATGTATTTTTAGTGTTATAATTTACAAAATCCTTCTTACATCTGTAAACACTAACTTACTTGAACGAAAACCTTCTGTAGCAGGGCTCGGCGGTCTGCCAGGGGCAGTTCGGTTTGGGTGGCAGCGGGCACCTCAGGCATGTGAGGCAGGTCAAAGAACAGGTACAGACATTTCACCAACGTGGAGGGAACCGACATGGTGGTCATGCAATCCACTGTTTTCTGCAGAGAGAAAGAGTTCAGACTGAGACCATTCTCTACACTAAGAAGAATGTCAAACCAGCTATACATCAGCATGCAGAACAGTTATATACAAAGGAGCTCTGCAAAGTGTCGGCAAAGCAGACTGAAGGAATTCTAACAAATCACAGATTTATGAACTATGAGAATATAAAAACTAAACAGACATAAAATCGTAAAGAAAAGAATAAATAAATGTAGCAGTTTATCTTTATTTGGCTAGAGGTAAAGTATGGCCTTTTGAGTTTAAACCCCTGGTGTCAGTGCACTAAATCTCTAGTGTTCTACATCAGCTGACAGTTGGGACGTGCTAATAGACAAAATATGGGTTTCTCAAGTCACCAGTCTGTAACGTTTCTGATCATGGTAAGAAAAAAAAAAACCTAATTCAGCTTTATTATCTGTTAACACATTTTGTAGCATTTGGAACAGATACTAGCACAAAAAGAAAATCTAGTGATGAAAATATTCATTCATTTATTAACTGTAACAAATACAACAAAGCAACAACAAAAAAAAAAATAGAATTACACAAAAACGTTCATATATTCAATGAATGACGAATGATGTAGTAGGATTTTTTCAGGCAATTTTAAGGAAAGCTTGCAGTCAAGCTGGGCAATGTCTGCTAAAATGGAAAAATTCATCCGAATGTAATTACAGCTTTACAACTTTGAGTATGAGCTGGTTTCTAAACAAACCAGATATAGAGGTGTTGGCCATGCTTGTTAAAAGGAAATGGAGCAATGCTAAATGTAATGGTAAGACAGACAGCACTGGGACATTAACAAATGTCAAATTCACAAGTCTTCACACCCACATTTCTCCAAAAAATCCAAATTATTGACTATGAGAATCAACTGTTCTTTTAACGTCTAATAAAATGCCAGATCAAAAATTTGAATATAAAAAATGGAATATAATTTATTCATTCAAAAATTTAAACGGTCATTTTTAACCTTTACTTTTTGTTTTACTGTTCATTGGTACGGCTTATATACCATAAAAATAAAAAATCTGATCAAGACAATTTTCCATTTTAGCTATTATCAAAATGCTATTACAGGTACAGAATCAACAGGTATTATCAGATACATTTACTATGCACTGATCTCCACTGCAGTGTGCAGTGTGCTGCTGGAGAATGGCTATATTTGGGCAAAAGTGATGACATCAGCCTGGGGCCCAGGTGGGTGTACAAGGAAACAAAAAAGGCAGCAGCAGGAAAGTGGCATGAATCAACACCTGCATTACTCACAGCTCTGACACTAATTGCAGGTAAAGCAGGCCAGCAGTGTGCACAAGATAACAATGGCAAGAGATTTAAGGGGGGGAAATAATAATAATTCTGTTTAATCAAGTTTTAAGAATCTGAGAACAGCATAATGTCCCACACATTCGAGAGGATGATTCATTCAAATCCTCACACACAGCTCTCAGTCAGAACACTGTGACTGGGATGTGGAAGAGGTGTGAGTCAGTGCTGCTTTGCCAAAGATGTAGTAGATGTAGAAGTACCGGTAAAGATGAAGATGAGAGAACAGCACTCACGACCAAAAAATGTTCATTGCCGTATACATAATTGCGAATACTGGTTAGTCATCCGGCTTCTTGACAGTTTCAAACTGACCACAGACACAACTAGAAGTCAAACTTCACTTTATGTCTTAATAATTAGCTTTTTTTCTGGTTTCCATGAATTTGCTTTACCATAAATGATGACAGTATCCAATTCAGTACATTTTTACACTTTTTTTTAACATTTTACAAAGTAACATATTCGAGCCTTTTTTGTTTTAATGCTGATACTGTTTGAATCTACTCAAACTCAAAATGAAAAAAAGGCTTGAAAGTAGAGCTGGGCGATATGGCCAAAAATTTTATCACGATACATTTTTCTATATTGATCAATCTCAATAATTATCACGATATTACATTTTCTAACACTGTCATAGTTTTAAACATCTTTCTAAAAACATCAGACTAAATACATGAAAATGTTACCATTTAAAATATTAAAATGTTTACTGCCAGAACATAATATTGTAGCGTCCGACTGGATGTGTTGAAAGGATGGACGAGAAAGACGTTTACAGTCGTCGCTTTATTGTTAAAACTTACAATGACTGCTGTCGGCCGCAGCCACTCCAAAATAACAACAGGCTAGAGAGCCAAGATAATATGCTAATGCTAGCACTTGGGCTGACACACACACACACACACACACACACACACACACACACACACACACACACACACACACAGCGAGCCCACCTTCTCCTTCTCACACAAACAGACCAGCACACAGCGACCTCGCGCTCTCTCTCGCCCGGCCAATCACAGCTTGTCTTAAACACAACAGTGCATTTTGGCGGCGCTGGTGAGGAGGAGCTAACAAGCAGCAGTATTAGACTTCTGAACTCACCATCAAGCTGCTTAGACGTTAAAAGAAAACAAACGTTAATGCTCATCAAATTCTATTGTCCCGGCTTATCATCGTCATCGAGGGAAGACTTATTGTGAAAAAAATCTATATCGTTTTATCGCCCAGCACTACTTGAAATGTCACTTTACATGTAATGAATATAAAATATAACAGTTTCTGTATTAAACTCTGAACAACAATGAACAATTTTTTGATGTGTAACTGTGAGTAGTCTACGTCACATGTAGTTACACAGTGGACATTAAGTAGAACTGGAACAATACTACTTTTAGACAGACACAGAAAGTTCTCATGTGTCATAGTATAATTATAAATGATAATGCATGCTAAATAGCTAATGGAAACTAGTGTGATAAAAGTATTCATTCAGCTCACAGTATGAAAAGCTAAAAAAAATGGCAAATTTGATAGTATAGAAATCAGAGTGAGCCTTCAAATTAATGACCACTACACTCCTACTATAAACATGTTTTTATCCTAAAATTAAACTACATGCATCTACAGTCATCAAATGATCTGCTTTACATTCCACAACATTACAATTGTGTGATTTGACGCCAGAAGCTAATGAGATTTACGTTTCACGTTTTGTTGTTACCTGCCCTATGCAAGAACTTAGTATTAGATCTGTGACCTGCCGTGTCGATTATGTATTACACAAAGCAGATTTACAGCTTCTCTCAGCAACGCTGTAAAAATGAGTTGACATCTAAATTGCAGCTTTGTATTGTGATTCCGAAAAAGAGCCCCATTACTTCTAGCAAGGTGAATCACGCCTGTAGGCTGTAAGCTGAAAATTCCGCCTTGCACTGTGAATTCATTACCTTTGACGCATTGAATAAAGGGGGAAAAAAACCTTGGATGCATTAGCAAAGCCTGTCAGGCAGAGGGAATTAAAGGTCCGTGTGTGAGAAGAAGAATCACAGTTGGGTTTCATTCAGCAGGGGAAAGCTTTGTAGTGGCAGACGGTCAAGGCTGGGAATAGCTCCCTCTGTGTGGAGTCCATCTGAATGCTAATGCTACTCTGCTCTAAGGTCAAGGTTACGCAAATGGTGCCTTGTGCTTCCAAATGACAGTGTCAGGCATGGGGAAATTGCACCTGACCAGTGGTCAGCAAACAGAAGAGGAGTGAAAGTCACCTCATTATCTTCTAATACAACATGTCATGATGGGGGGGGGGGCAAAAGAGAGCCGCCGAGCTGAACTGAGAGAGCTCTGAGAATATGGAGCATGAATAACATCTTTATAGGGAAAAGTTGTCCTTCATCCTATAATGCATCTTATTCTATTTAGACAAGCAGTGTTTTGTATTTTTTTGTATATACTAGGGTAGTTTTTTTGTATATACTGTAGTTATTGTATATTTTTTGTTTGGTTTTCATTGCACTTCTATTTTGTTTTGAACCTGGTTCTGGAGGAACATTTTTTCATTTCAATTGGCGCTGTGATGTGGCTAATGTGATGATAACAAATTAACGCAAACAAACAAAAAATCACTGCCGTTATTCTATTTGGCCCTGCGAGGCATCTGTAGTTCATGTTGAGACTTGACTGTTACAAACAAGGCACCACCACTTCTCTGCAGTTTCAGCAGTGATGTCTGCACTCATGCTCACTAGTGACTCCTAGTGGCAGGTGGCAGAATCGCTCGTGATTAACTATGTGACATACCGAGATTAATCGCAATTAAATTTTTTAACCATTTGACAGCCCTAGTTTCAATATGTACTGTACTGCATAGCTGAAATGAAAATAAAAACCTTTTGAAGTTGATACTTGACGTTCAGTGTGGCACAGTCATGCCCTAGTGTGTTAAGATACCATCTGTAAATAAATCGCTACAACCTATAAGAGTCCACATGGATGCCTCCAAAGCCAAAAATTGAGCTTCTCTTAAATGTATTTTTATAATAGGATTCAATGGAATTATTGACATTCAGACGAAGGCTTGTATGCAGAACAATGCTAACGGCTTACCCCTCTAACAAATGTAGGCCAAAACCATAAAAAAAAACTTAAATAAGTAAACACATCCTCTTGCATAAAGTAATCACATCCAGAAGTAAATAATAAATACTGTATGCCTCATCAGTGTTATCATAAGGACTCCAGAGGCGGAAAAATGATGTAGCTTTCTCATTTCAGCACTTTGCACATCAAAGAAGGCAAATGCAAAGTGTGCAGATATGAAATGCAAAGAAAGCACTACCAGTGCGCCAACGTTCAAATTACATTGCAGTAACATTATACGGAGTGTCTCGCCATAACTGTGTAATAGGACTACCACTGCCTTATATTTTATAGAAATAAAACTGGGACATATGACTAGGATGACTGACATTTAGAACAAAGAAACAAAATAAGAGTTATATCAGTGTGTCTGTCTGGTCCTTATGATTTGGGTCTGCTCTGACAACACAATGTCAAACATTATACCACTCACAGCATACTTGTACATGCAGCTAAATGGCTATGATAATGTTGAGACAGATTATATACACATAGAAGTAGGTTTGTAACGATACCAGAACCTTAACTTTGATACCAATACCAAGTGTAGTATCATGATACCAGGTAGGGCATCAATTCTCTAGCTAAAAATTAAAAACACTCATCATTGCCTAACACACCAAATGTTTATTTGATAGAACATAGACACATTTCTACATTTTCACAGCTTAACAATGTCTGTTGTTCTGTGAAATTGGTGCAGTTTAATTGTATTAGAAAGTATTGAAAGTTACAGTGTAGAGCAGGGGTGAACAATACGTCAATCACGATCTACCAGTCAATCGCAAAGGTAGTGTGGGTAGATCGCATGGCATTTAAAAAAATAGACGTCAGCCTGTCATCCGTCCTCACTATAAAACATCTCACTTGATTGACATACAGGGAGACTGGTTGAGCACTAGGACCCAACGAAATTCCAAGCCGCTCAATCTGAAAATCCTGTTTTTCACTTTAGACTGCCCACAAGCTCATTCGATTGGCTCTGCCGTTTCTTGCTAATGTGTGATTGGCCGTCTCCGCTATCGCTTCATAAAACAGCATCTGGACTTGTGAAGAATGTGTAAGAAACCTAAAACTGAGCATTTCCATACAGAGTGGATGACTTTTTACTATCATTTTTAAGTGTGTTTGTCTTGACTGCATTATTCGGCATCAGCCTTTTCACACGTGAAGATCATTAAGTCCAAGTATCGCTCCACCATGACTGATGATCATTTGGAGGTTTTCTTGAGGCTGCCTATCAGCAACTACTGTCCAGACTGTGCATCCCTGACTGATTCCATTCAGTGCAAGTCATCAGAGTAAAGTAGGCTAATGACAAATGTACACAGTTGTATTGTGTAATATGGGTTCATGTAGTTATTCAAGGTACACCAGCATACACTGTACACATAAACTGTCAGTATATTTATAAATATTTATATACATTTTTATATTAGGTAGATCATTTTGACTTCGTCATTAGACAAGTAGCTCTCAGGCTGAAAAAGTGTGTGCACCCCTGGTGTAGAGTTTAGAACCGACTGCCAAATTCAAGTATTGAAACCTTTCAATATTTTCGGTTCTTGGTGCACTGGAAAGAAACAGACCTGTCCAGAAGAGGCCAGCAGGTTGATGGTGGTCAGGAGCATCCAGCCACGACTCGCCTCCTCGCTCTGATTCACCTCTAAAAACTGCACAATAGCTCTACTGGCTGCCTCTGTGGAGGGAATCACAGACAGACACACACACACACACACACACACACACACACACACACATACACACAATCAGTGTGTGAAAGTCTGTTCATGTGGATCGAATTCATTTTTACACACTGCTCTGTATGTGACTGGGCTCATCTGGGGGAGTGTAGTGAGTCAATTAGCGACAATCACATGCAAAAGCCTTTGCTTCTCCATCCATCACTGAGTCTAGTAGAGGAATATTATCCACCTCAACAGAAGACACTGAACATCAGGGGCCTTCTCAGTGGTGCTTTATCTCCTACATTACTCATGAAGAATTTAAAATGGACATTTACATTTTAGGAATTTAGTAGATATGAGTCAGTCACGTTACATTTGAAGGCAAGTATAACATCGAGTCTTATCTAAGGACTCTTAATGGCATAAAATAGTGTGGCTGCCCAGGCTGGGAAATGTACTGCAACTATATCAACCCTCTATACCAAATGAATCTACTGAAATGTTTATTAAACTGATGTGTTTAACATAAATTGCTGAAAATATTTGACACTCTGTCATCAGCTGTTAAGGATGCAGGTCAGTCGTTGAGGCCCTGGGCAGCATATGCTATGAAAGTGATCTGACAAGTACATCAATGTCCCATCCATTGTGAAAACAAGCTGATTGGAATATTTCAGTATACCGAAATACTATACAGTGGTAACCCTACTTACGAGTTTAATCCGTGCAGGAGCCGAGCTCGTTAGCTGGTTTGCTCGTTAGCTGGATGCATTTTGCCCATAAGAATACATGTAAAACTGATTAATCCGTGTCAGCTGGCCAATATACAGTATACTTTAATATGTAAATAATGTGTTTATATGAGTTTTTAAAACATAAACGAGACGACGACGGTGCTCGTGTAGGCTGGTGGCTAAGGAGGACAGGAGGACGGGTGTACGTGTATGGCATGGTTACACTTATCATATGAAAAGTAAAAGTAAAATGTATCTAACTTTCTTGTTCACTACCTTTTGCTACCTTAGCGTCGCTTTCACTAGCACTTTCACTTTCACTGGACAGCGGTCAAAGGTAATGACTGACCTCTTCTTCTACGCTAGCATCTAGGGGATGCTATGACCGCCGCGCCCCTAGCGGTTGGCATACTTGAACTAATTTAGGCTACTCGTTACTTGGAATTTTACTCGTTACCTGGAACAAAAATATTCCGAGATCTCGACTCGTTACCTGGAATACTTGTTAGTAGGGATGCTCGTAAGTAGGGTTACCACTGTATATGAGATGTAAACATGGAGGCAATGAAGTGTTCGAGTCTCAGAAATCTTTTGAGATCCCAAAGAAAAAACTGAGTGATAAGCTACATTAGCTCTCGTCAGAGCAGAAAGGAAAAAGAGCTTGCCACTGAAAAGCAAATAGCCACAGAAGGCTACAAAGAGACATGCTTTTAAACTACTTAACATCAATGAGAAAACAACTGACAAATCCTAACTTTAAGTCATCAGGAAATCTGGAAGACTTCTGCAAGATCATCTGGAATTGTGTCATCACTCCATGGACATACAGATCAGAAGAAAAAAAATCTTCCCAAAAAACAGCCGATTTTATATAGAACATGTAAGGGATACAAATACATTTGTATTACGGTAATATGACCGTACACAGGAAAAAATGACATTTTAGCAAGTGAAATCACCTTAAATCATGTTTACATGTCTAATATTTAACATTCTGAGAATATTGTAAGCTTAATGTAAGATTTTATCTTAATATCTGACATATTTGCTTGTTTTAAGCACCTTTACGAAGTAAAATTCTCAGTATATTGGTAGATAACTGACAATTTTGTTACAGTAATGTATAATTCTGCAATCGAGTGAGATAGATTTGCTTAATAAAGTTTCTTCAAACAAGTCAGATTTTAAGTTAAAGTCTTACAAATAATAAGCTTACAACATTCTCAAAATGGGAAATATTACACATTTAGACTTTTTTTTATATATTTCTTGGAGTGTAAGAGGTGGAATACAACTGTGAGACTTCAAATGTTCAATTTGTCTACTGAGACAATCAAAAGTCTTCTGCAGTCTCTGAACCTGAAAACTGACTGTTGCCAAAAGCCATAAGATCATTTTTTGAGCACAGAAAATTGCAGAAAATCTACAGAATGTACATAGGTGGTACCTGTAGATTTATTGGATGCTCTTCGTCTGATCTCCGTCACCATTAGTCTGGACACCTGAGTGGTGAACTGCAGCAGGTCTGAGAACTTTTCATTCATCGTACTGGGGGGAGCATTTCCAAACACCTGTCAGAAAGAGAATGAAAAAGTACAGTCATTTATATATCTACACACACACACACACACACACACACACACAGAAATGTTAAGACTATATTATTATGTATTGTGACTGAGATATGCTCTGCAACCAACACGTAATTAAAGATTGGAATGGTGAGCATTAAAACTGCAACAGTAAGAAAAACACTTTAGCATTTTTCCAGCTTGTACGTCATGATCCACATCAAACCATGTGTGGAAGCATGGTGGTGAAAGGCTCAAAGAGTCATGCACTTTGTTAGCATATATGGGTCTATGGATGCTTTTTCTGGACGTCTGGACTTTTCAGTTTGGTCCGAACCAAAATAGCATGTACGAAATAGGCCGTGAATCACGGTCCGGACCAAAAAAGCAAAATTTGGTCCGACTAAAAGAGGTGGTCTCGGTTCGGATCTACTGAACCATGGTCCACTTCATGTGCAGTGTGAAATCACTTTTCTAGAAGGTTCAATCTTTTTGACCAAATACAGAAGTTGACATGTACGTTCAACAACATTCAACAACAATAACAGAAGAAAAATAACCAGAACAGCAGCAAAAATAAGCCGTGGTAGCACAAAGTGAGGAGGAGACAAAATGTTTAAGAGAATTTTGCTCCGAAGAACATGTGAAAATTCAGCTTGAAAAACACATAAAAATGCTGAAACATGGAGCTCATTTTCTGAAAGGATGAGAGAGAGGATATGACAGAGCAACCTAAACTAAAGAAACTGCAGCAGCGCTATATAAAAGTAGTGCTGGGCGATAAAATGATATCAAACAATATATAACGATAAAACGATATATAACGGTGGCTCCACCCCTCTTCCCAGATTCGTGCATCGGCGGGAACATCGCCCGTCCAATGGCTTCACTGTGGAGGCGGGTCTACAAACGGAGCTGCGTGCAGTTGGGGGGGGAGACATGAGAGCAACTGAGTTTCAAGTCTGTCTGCTTTGAAGTTTATTAAAAATGTAATACTGTAATAATTATCGAGATCGATCAATATAGAAAAAAATATTGTGATAAATTTTTTGGCCATATCGCCCAGCTCTATATAAAAGCGTCAGACACACGTCCTTCTACAAACCAGTGTCCAGTGTATGAAGACGCACCCCACATAAGTGATGACGACAGAACGTAGGCGTGTCATACTAAAAGTCTTTGATGCACTCATAAAAATGCAGTGTGAAAACAAGCCTAACCGGACCAAACATATACAAAGGTCCAACACCCGAACCTTGGTTCGGAACATGGTCAGGACTTTCAGGTGTGAAAGCACCCTAGGTTTGCCAATACCTTGACCAACCAGAAATACAGAGGTGCTAAAGCCTGAGGTGGTGCCTTATCCACAGGGGAAATTTGTAACATCACAAATGCTGATTTCTGTGTATTCTGCAAGACAGACAGACCTGTAGCTCTAATCAAGCTGGCACGTGGTTCTCAATCCTGGTCCTGGAGTACCACTGCACTACATGCTCTCTCTGCTCTAACACACCCACTTCAGATCAGTAAAGGCTCGTTATTTAAATTATGCAGGGCAGTGGTGCGGACAAGGTCTGAGAAAAAGTGATATATTCCAAGCATCATCTGACAAAAATGATCACTTTTAATAGTTCATGTCTTTCTTAGTGTTGTAATTTTACTGTACAGCAGTATAACTGTGTTTTATAACATGAACATCTTGACTCATCAAAACACAGACACTCATTTGTAATTGGGATTCATCAACATGTTCCTTTGTGATTGGACTGAGGCTCCTCTACATGAAATCAGTATCGCAAAGGCCAATAACAAATGAACAATTAACAAGTGATTTATTGTCTGGCCCCATCACACATGCATACAGAAACAAGCATAATTCCATTGTGCATCTCCATGTAGCCAGAAAGACGTTTGGTAAACTCTTGAAAATCACTTTATTTAATTTAATCAACCATTAAATTGCCACTTGTAAGCTCCCTGTTGGTGCGTGTCATCGTAGTAAGCACACAGATGAGCCATTTTGCTTAGCTGCAAAATACTATGAAGTTGCCCCCGTTAATAGTGTTGTATACAAGGAATAATATGGAACCAGACATCCACATTCATATATAAACCATCATCTTGGTATGTGGATAAATCCCAAACAAAAACTAAATATGCTCTAGAAGACTAATGTTATCAGTTAGAATGCAGCATTTTCACAGCTATTAAACCTGAACACAAAAGGCTGCTAGTACCATTATTGAGCCTGCTCCATTATACTTCAACAAGCGCTCTTCAAATCCTCATGGAGTGAAAGAGGTTGGTCCTTGCTCACGCAATTATGAACAGTTACCAAAGACATTAACGGCCATTCTGTATAATCTGTGCTTGCTGATTAATACCAAAGCACACTTGACCATGTTCAGAGACACTTGATTTCATAATGACTGATTTAGACTTCTTAAGTCAAGTGTCAGACAGAAGGGTGGTCTATCTTCTCCACTTTCCAAATTCTTGCATTATGCAAATTCTACCATATAGCAGAGATTTATTAATGGATTCGGCCTCTATGATTACAGCAAAAAGGCTGCAACATCACTAATATTTTTTGCTGACAAGTCTCACATGATCCCAATCAACTGATTTCTCAAGTTCACTCAAATCTGAAGAGGCAATTCTGACAAATCACTTTTTGGGTTCCCCATTTTAAGCATGTGACATGCAAATACAAAGTGTTCAGTGGTGTGCTTCCCATAACAAGTCATCACAAATAAAATGTACTTTCAGTCTAAAATGGTCTCCCCATACTGATTCATCTCTGGCACTGCAATACAGTCCTACAAAAACCTTAAATCTATGCTTGGGAAAAAGATTAACAATTTAACAACACTTTATAAACTTTATAATCGGCCTGCAACACCACTAAACAAAATATGACTAATTTACAGGCACATCGGCAGGCAGTCTCATCAGTGTAGCTCCTGCAGAACAATATTACAGCTCCCCCTAGTGTCAATGTCACCACTCTACAGGCATATAGAGACAAGACTCATAAACTTAGTCTTTCATCTCAAGCATAGAAATTAATAGTTTCCTCATATTTATATTTTTTTAAGCAAAAAAGACTTGATGTACACTAAATATTGGCATCTGTATCGACCACTGAGGAACCAATATTTACACCTTGTAGAGAACCAATATTTTAACACGATTAGCTCAGTTAGCTAAATAGTAAGACATAAATGAGTTATTCATAGGTGAGGATATTAAAACAGCAAACATAAGCTTTTATAAACACTTGTTTTCATTTAATGCCATATATTATTACTGTCATAAAGCATCACCGTCATGTTCTATGTCAAAATAACAGCAATAAACCACCATAAAAGCATTTTCCCCCCTCACCCGATTGAAGACAGGCAGCATCATGTAAAGCTTCTCTTCCTGTTCTTTCTGGGTCATGTGGCGCGGCGGGTGGCAGAGCTCAGAGAAGAGGCGGCGCAGGTGCATGAGGCCCAGCGCATTGTCCTGTGGACTGCACTCTTCTTGCCTTGGCCGCCCCATGATCCGCTTCACCATATTCATTTTCAGTGGCTTCTTCAGGCCGAAGCCAGCCCTGAAAGAGGGACAAAGGCAAGCAGGGTGAGCAAAGAAAGAGGAATATATAAAGGCACAAGAAGTATGTGGGGAAAAATATGGGAGTGTTGCATACCACACAGTAAATGGGTTAGTTCACAGTCATACATTTACTTTAATTAATCATAGTCGTAGTTTACATTCACATGAAGTGTCATTTCAAACCTTTTATGTTTATCACGGTGGCTTACTGATCATTTAAGAACACGGTCAAAGGAAGCTAATAAAGGAGACGGAGAAACAGATGGACTACAGTCTGAGAGAGAGAGAGAGAGACAGACAGACAGACAGAGTGAGAGTGAGAGAGTGAGAGAGAGAGAGAGAGAGACAGACAGACACAGAGAGTGAGAGAGAGTGAGAGAGAGTGAGAGAGAGAGAGACAGACAGACACAGAGAGTGAGAGTGAGTGAGAGTGAGAGAGAGAGTGAGTGAGAGTGAGAGAGAGAGAGAGACAGACAGACACAGAGAGTGAGAGAGAGTGAGAGTGAGTGAGAGAGTGAGAGACAGAGAGAGAGAGAGACAGAGTGAGAGACAGAGTGAGAGACAGAGTGAGAGAGTGAGAGACAGAGTGAGAGAGTGAGAGACAGACAGACAGACACAGAGAGTGAGAGAGAGAGAGACAGACAGACAGAGAGTGAGAGAGAGAGAGTGAGACAGACAGACACAGAGAGTGAGAGAGAGAGAGAGTGAGACAGACAGACAGACACAGAGAGTGAGAGTGAGAGAGTGAGAGAGAGAGACAGACAGACACAGAGAGTGAGTGTGAGTGAGAGTGAGAGAGAGAGTGAGAGAGAGACAGACAGACAGACAGAGAGAGAGACAGAGTGAGAGAGAGAGAGAGAGAGAGAGAGAGAGACAGAGTGAGAGTGAGAATAAGAGTGAGAGAGTGAGAGAGAGAGAGAGAGAGAGAGAGTAAGAGAGAGAGATTATAAAATGGACAAAGGGAAAATAGCAAGGGTCAAATAGTGTTTTGGAAGTACCACAACAAATGTTATGATACCTATATCATTGTATCTCCTACACCTCAGTAAAAAAAAGTAAAGAAAAAAATTAGAAGCTCAAGAAAATTGATTGCAGATTATTAAAGTCTGCTTTGTAATGTCAAGTGATACGGTAGAATCCAGTTGCAGTGGGAAGGTCTAAGATCAAATTCAGCCGTTTATTTTTTGCCTTTGACAACAATACTTCTCTACAGACTCGGAGACAAAAACACGCAGAACTAAAGCTAACTGTGTGGGGTCATTCCAAGGAGATGAAGCTCAGTTATAGACCCGCATTCCATAATAATCTGTACTTATGTGCACATACATCAAATTACATTAAAAAAATTACACTTAAAGTGAAACTTTATTGATGCAAATTAAATGTAAATCTAAGGTATCAAGCTAGCCCCAAATCTGTGACAATAGTTCCAAAAACTTTAAATAGCATTAAATTCACGTTATTTTCTCTCATGATAAAAAATTAACTAATGAAATGTGACGAAAGAATTTATAGCTTTATTCTGAAAAATCACAATTGAATATTTCACCAAGGTCTACAACCATGACTCACTAACCCGAACCAACAAAATATTCACCGGAAACTATTTTAAGTGCTTCCAGTTAAATTTACTGACATACAGTACTGTGCAAAAGTCTTAGGCAAGTTTTTAAAGCTATATTTGAGTATGTATTAGCATGCTCAGAAAAAAACACTAATATCAGAATATAATAATATCAAAATACCAAAAAATAATAAAATCAGTACAATTTGTTTACATTTTAATGTGCTGATTTAATCCTTCCAAACCTGTTCTCATGGCAGTCCCAGTATTACAGTAGCTGCTAACATGCAATCGCTGGTTTGGTGCTTCAGTGCTTCATTGTGTTAAATCAAATGTGCTGCTGATGAACTTAATAAATCCATGTGATGCTAAAGACCATCAAGGAGAACATATGTTGTTCAAACAAACTAAGCTAACATGATATCAACTTCTTTTTCAAAACATCAACAGTCTTGCTACTTCTTACTAGGGATGTCCTGATCCGATCTCAAAATCGGGATCGGGCCGATCACGGCATTTTTTAACTGATCGGTATCAGTTTTTCTGATCGGATTTTGACACTAGTGGGCGCTGTTTGGCTTCCAATCTCTGTCCACGTTTCACTATTGAATAGTCTCAGTTTTTGGAGCCCG
>BRDA01013793.1:901-17253 GCA_036984385.1 Crenuchus spilurus | reverse complement strand
TAAATATTATTGAGCCACTTTGGGGTGTTTTGGAGGAGCGAGTCAGGAAACGGTTTCCTCCACCAGCATCACGTAGTGACCTGACCACTATCCTGCAAGAAGAATGGCTTAAAATCCCTCTGACCACTGTGCAGGACTTGTATATGTCATTCCCAAGACAAATTGACCCTGTATTGGCTGCAAAAGGAGGCCCTACACCTACTAATCAATTATTGTGGTCTAAAACCAGCTGTTTCAGTTTCATTGTCTAACCCCTGTAGGTTCTACATGTTTTTAAAATTACAATCATGGAAATGATTTCCATGAACAGAGACAGAGAACACATGTACAGCATTAAAGTGACAACAGACAAACAATAACCTTTGGAAACCACAGAGAAATGTAAAAGGAAGTGTTTCTTTAGTCTGGTTTCAGGGTTACCACATTGAGGAGTTTTAAAGCTCCAGCGATAAACTAGTGGAAGTGACAAGCCAGATTTTTATAATGTAATAGCAAAGGCTTATAGTAAAAACACTTACATTAAAAGCACAACATGCATACACATGCCATTAGTGAACCCAAAGCAAATCTCTGAGTGCTACGTCACAGTTTCAGAAATCCTGATCAAAGCAGATCAAAACAAATCAGACTAATTTTACAACACTGGAAGCTCAATGTAGAAAAACAGGAGCAAGATATAAAACTTCAGGACGGCCATATTACTCTTTCACTGCCTCCAACGTATTTCATTTTGGATAACAAATGTAAACAATAGCGTGCCCATACGATACATTTTTCCAAGAACCATAGAAGAAGACAGGAGCTTATAAGTGCACCATAAGGCAGTAAAATGACCAACCTCACATTTAAATGATGGGCTTGTGGATTTCCAATACCAAAATTAATGGCAGACATTGTTATTAAATGTGAGTCAAGTGCAATGTTTAACACAGGCCACTGTCAAGCACAGGTTTAGATTTTCTTACTGAGCAGAAGCTTTGCATGCTAATACTGGAACTCTTCCAATGTTATGACTGTGGAGTGAAGTGATATTGCTGCAGTGACTTAGCACGTAGCTGAGGTTCTCAGTGTGTTAGCTGACTACTGTAATGACTGTTTTTGAGCTATATATATTTTGTTTTTTAAACCACATGCAGCTGTTTGACCTCCAACCTAAACCAAGTGGAGAGAAGCAGCAATTCAATACATGCATATGGTTAACCTTGTGTTGCCTTAAGGGTCAAAGATGACCCGTCATTGCATTTAGCAGTACAGAAAAGCCCTTATATTAAAAGGAAATTTGACTTTCCAGAACTACTTTGTTAGGCTCTTGTTAAAAAGTAATGTTTACACCTATGTATTATCTTTACCAATGCTACTGCTGCTACTACTACTACCAGTACTACTACTACTACTACTACTACTACTAATAATAATAATAATAATAATAATAATAATAATAAAAAATAATAATAATAATAATAATGCTTTAGTAATGAAAACAATGTGTGGTGTTTTTTAATGAAAATGAGTGGTGCCCACTGATTAAATGCAATCTTTCAACACAAAGATGGAAAACTCATATATTCACAAAGTTTGTAATGAATGACACCTTTTTTCATGCAAAAATAGATTTAGGATTTAAAATTCAATCAAGCTGCTTTATTTTAGGGGTTTTGTGAAGGACAAGGAGCGCATTGATATTAAGATTACACAGTCAAATCAGGTTGAAGATACACGACTAATATCTTCTGTATGTATTGTAGTATTTTGGGATGTTTGTTATTGGGCTTTAAAACAGGAGCAAACTGGGCCCAGACAGTAACTGGACAGGCGAACAGCCACTAAACACAGCTAACAGATGTTTTCCATGGTTTAAATGATCATAATGACGTATTAAGAGGCTAGAAATGAAGATATTTAACCTGTAAAGTGTATCTGATGTGAATAAATCCGCTGACAGGGTCATGCTGTACTTACAGTAGGTGTAACAACACAATTAGCAGGCTAGCCAGCTAGCTGCCGTTAAAACAGTCAGGTTACTGCTTAGACAGCTAGTAATTAAGGCAGAAAACATACTCAGCTGAAGTGTTAGTAATGCCACAGTAAAAATGGTTAATCTGACACAAAAAACAGCAAAGCCATCCTTCTGCATGTGTGTTTTGTGCGCAGAGAGATGCTAACAGTGTAAACAGAGCTAACCGAGCTAACCGAGCAGCTTCCATCCTGACCTGGAGCGGTTCCCTCACAAAAAACGCCAATGTGAGCATTTAACACCGTATAAAGTTAAAACTGCTTATTTATAGACAGATAAAAAACAAAGCAAACTAAGCCAGATACCTGGTCAGTACCGCAATTCGTCTAAATCCCCACATTATCAAAAGAGAACTCACCAGTGAAGCTGTTCGGGTCGCTGAAAACCGGGCGGACAATGATAACAGCTCTAAATGTTCGGTCTTAACGACGGTCGTCTTGTCCTCTTTCCATCCATATCGGACACATGACGCCTCGCAGTCTGCTAAAGTGGTTAATGTTTTTTGTAAAAAAAAATCAGCTAGTAGCCATATTTAATCCTCGCCATCCCAACAACACAGCCTCCTCATCCCAGCTCCAGCAGTCACTTCCAGCTCAGACTGAGGAGAAGCTGCTCAGAACGTTTTTTCCAGCGTTTCAGGAAATACATAAGAAACATCGCCATCTAGTGGCAGACGAGGGAATTGTAAGTGCTCCTGCATAACTCTTATAAAAAGCTCAGAAATAATCATTCAAATCAAAGTAAATGTTTAATCCACAATAACAACTTGCAGTATATGTAACAGGGTAACACTAAAGTGAAAGTGACACACTGACCAATGTGCTTGTATATTTAACCCATCCATGCAGTAACACACACACTAGGGAGGCAGTGAGCACACTTGCCCTACCTACACTGTTGAGAATGATGGGGAGGGAGTCAGGGGGACTGAATGCCCAAAACCTTTAAAATTTTTAAAAAGTAAATTAAGGTAAATTTAGTCTAAAATTGACACTTTCACACTCACCAATTTCTTCTCTCACACACACTTCTTCATCCATTTATCACTTCTTCTATTATTCATTCAAAACAAATGTAATTATTTTTCACGCATTCCCGTTTACTAATTGGTATAGCATTTATTTTTATAAATAAATACTGAGTTATGAGATGTGAATAATGAATAAAAATAACTGTAAAAACCATAATAAGCTGTACTGTGTTCTATTAGAACAATTAGAAAAAGTAATACAGTAACTACATTAATAAATAATACAAATACATCAAATATATTACATAGATTTTACCAGCTCCGGTGAGTCTGTTCCACTTCTACCAGCTAAACACACACTAACACACCTGTTCTGTGGTAGTCCTGATAATTGAAGAACAGGTGAAAGGAGGATAATAAAGTATACAGAGAAACAGATGGACTACAGTCTGTAATTGTAGAAATACAACATTCACCTATATAGTTAGTGAAGGTGATAAAATGGACAGACATTTAGAAACAAGAAGGTG
Source organism: Crenuchus spilurus (assembly GCA_036984385.1). NCBI lineage: Eukaryota > Metazoa > Chordata > Actinopteri > Characiformes > Crenuchidae > Crenuchus > Crenuchus spilurus. The sequence continues at coordinate 13,739 of BRDA01013793.1, read as the reverse complement.
GTTTTAATGTTATTGCTGATCAGTGTATACAGTTTTTTTTCTTCAAAAGAGATCATGAGATTATTAGACTTATAAACTATGAAATACCCAACTTGGCTCTAAGAGAAATTATATATCTTTTCAGATTCAGTATCTATTGCTCTTTAATACTTGGGACCTCCAGACTACCTTGTCTTTCAGGATCTTCTTTCTTTTATTTTGCAAATGTGTCCCTTTTGGTTTCACGTGTTCCTCTCCAGGTGTTTCCTCCCTTAAAACTCCCTCCCTCTCCCATGTAATTAAACTGTATTTAAACCTCACCAGAGTGTTTTCATTAGACTGGACTGAACCGAGCTGATGACACACTCCAGCTTTGCTGTTCTTTTCTTTCGAATAAACTCTGAAACCTGAAGATCCAAGTCTCCTGACTTTTCCAGACTCTGCAGGTTTATAACTGTTCCCACTGGCAATGATTCAATAATGTAAACCTTAAACTTCTGAGAACACACTCATGCGTTACTCTACACCTTTACATGAAAACAGTGTAGATGTGTTTTGTGAGGCTCTGCAAGTACAGAAGTTAGAAATAGACAAGTTTTTTTATTATACTGTACATTTTTATTTGTATATTATTATTAATCTCTGTTGTATATGGAATACAATTTTCAATATTAGTGCAAAAAATATTCAGACTATATATAATATAAATTATAACATTATAAATGATGAAATCTGCGGCCTCATTACTTATAACAATGGTCATCACAGTAATAAGCTCTAGTAAAAAATGTGTGGAATGTAGGATGAAACAAAAAGTATCCTAAATAATGTTTAGCAGACAAAAATTAAAGTGGTCCAATAAATTTACTGTATTCTTGTTTGATACAACCAAAGACTGTGTGATAAAAGTGCCTGTCTGGTGCCATGAGATCGGTGACTATCTTTGTGTGGTCCATTTTAGGCAGGAGATACAGAGACACTCTGACAGAAAGTGAAATGAGGACGTCTGAGAACTTCACAGATGACTCCACTGGAACGATTATGTCACTGGTGCCATGCAGTAAACCTACCGGAGGAACTCTGTGGAAATCAACATAACGCAGGGATGTTAATTACAGTAAAAACATCTTTTCTCATATGATGGTTTTGCCTGTTGCCCACTGATGGCATACACTATATGTCCAAATGTTTGTGGACACCCCTTCTAATGAATGCATTCAGCTACTTCAAGTTGCACCCAATCTCTCTTTATGTGGCATTTACATGATTACGTAAATGAACAACAACAAACCGACTGCTCCATATCTTTTCAACAACAACATGAGAAAACTCTGCCACCGCCAAACGCAAAAAGGCTGAAAACTGCAGTGGTCAGCAGAACTTTCCAGAAGCAGCTTTTCCCTTCACATCAGCCACAGTGGAATAAACAAAAAACAACAAAAAGGAATAAAATGATGCAGATTTTCTGGAGAACACTTAATGCTGTACATTCGTACGTACACATACACAGTAAATCTGCCAGTGTTAAATCAACACTATTAGAGTTAAATTAACACTGAGAGTGTTACATTTTGACACCCTCAGTGTTAATTTAACTCTAATAGTGTTGATTAAACCTGGCAGATTTACTGTGTAGTAAGTCCATTTGGCCTGTCACAATAATGATATTTTTTCTACTGGTAAAATGCCATATAAAATCATGTGTTATTATATTTATTTATTTTTTAAAACGGACTTATTAGCTAGCTTGGTTGACAACTGTTAATGCTACAACTTAAATCAGACAAAATAAACACTCAACACTGCTCTCTAAAGCATTTTTCTTAAATGTGCTCAAATGTCACTGCAGTTTAAATCCTGCAATATTGCAGAATTCATGAAAAACTCATTAACCCTCTGGAGTCTGAGGGTATTTCAGACACTCTGATGTAGTCTGACATGCCCTGATGTTTTACAAATGACACCCATCTACAATTATTTTTACCCATCTAAAATTATTTTTAGTGTTAAACAGGCTTTTGTTCAGCACAAACTCAGCAACAACAGTGTCAGAACAGTAAGAGTGTCATAAATCTATATTTTGATTAAATCTGCTCTAAACTCAGACTTTCCAAAAACCTATTTTCAGATGTGCTGATATGTTGTGAAAAAAACACACTGTAAACATTTCTAGCAAAGACTTTTGAGCTCAGAACTGAATAAACAGAGGTGTTCGCTACACACCGGTCATTACAGTGTTTAGAAATTATATGTAATTTTATTTCTTAAGCTTAAATGTGAGGTGGCACTCTGTTTTCCTCAGCCTCTAACCCTACTGAATATTCATGAGATATTTGTGAGGTGAGAGGTGAGTGCTTTTTGTTCAGGTGCAGCATTCTTTGTTTATAGAGACCAAGTTGGCATTTTCACACATTCCTGGGCAGCTAATCCTCCAATGGAATGCCACGTCATTATCATATGAATGACAGATTGCGTGAGTGGGCAAGAAAAAAAGCGCAGCATTCTGACTCGCACTGAAAAATGTGTTCTCTGCTGTTTTAAGCTCCTCTCACAAATATCTAAAAATATATAGATTCAATATACACTGCTCAAAAAAATAAAGGGAACACTAAAATAACACATTCTAGATCTCAAAGAATAAAATATTCCAGTTGAAAATCTTTATTTATTACATCGTGGAATGTGTTAAGAACAAAATAACATAAAAAATGATCAATGTAAATCAAAATTATTACCCCTTGGAGGTCTGGATTTGGAATCATACTCAAAATCTCATACCACCCTCATGGAGTCTGTTTCTGACAGTTTGAGCAGAAACATGGATATTAGTGGTCTGCTGGAGGTCATTTTGCAGGGCTCTGGCTCTGCTCCTCCTGTTCCTCCTTGCACAAAGGAGGAGGTAGCGGTCCTGCTGCTGGGTTGTTGCCCTCCTACGGCCCCCTCCATGTCTCCTGGTGTACTGGCCTGTCTCCTGGTATCTGCTCCATGCTCTGGACACTGTGCTGACAGACACAGCAAACCTTCTTGCCACAGCTCGCATTGATGTGCCATCCTGGATGAGCTGCACTACCTGAGCAACTTCTGTGGGTTGTAGACATCACCTCATGCTACCTCTATGGTGAGAGAACTGACAAAATGCAAAAGTGACCAAAACATCAGCCAGAAAGGATGAGAACAGAGAAAAGGTCTGTGGTCACCACCTGCAGAACCACTCCTGTATAGGGGTTGTCTTGCTAATTGCCTCTCATTTCTACCTGTTGTCTGTTCCATTTGCACAATAGCAGGTAAAACTGATTCACAATCAGTGTTGCTTCCTAACTGGACAGGTTGGTTTCACAGAAATGTGGTTGACTTGGAGTTACATTGTGTTGTTTAAATGTTCCCTTTATTTTTTTTGAGCAGTGTATATATACACAGGCAGCAACATGACTTAAATTTGTAGTGATTACACCATTTCAGCATGTTTTAAAAGACCAACATGCAAATGCATTAGAATAATAAAGGTTGTTGTTACTGTGCCTTTAAAATTGATATTTGATATTTTAGAGTGACCTATTCCTGACCTTGTCATTCATGATAGAGTGTGGTCGGTTGCATCATACAGGATTGTTTTTTTTTTGACATTATCATAACTCTCTCCCTACTGGTGTGCTCTAACATCTCTCTTTGGTCACCCATTAAATTTGTGGCTATGGCTCTGCAGTGCACGCTTGGAGTTTGAAGAACTACTTAGAACAACACCAAGTGTGCCACTATGTGATAGTAATATAGTAATAACTGCAATGAAATCACTCCTGGGGTGATTTTATCAAATGTCTCAAAGCTCATACCTTTTTAACTGGTTCTGGTTCAGTTTCTGGAGTAACACTGTAGGTGAATAATAATCAAAGTTCTCCAAGCCATCCATGGCTTTGTGCATAGTAGACACATATTCAACAGCTCGCATTTTCTCATGTTGATAGTGGTCCATTATATTGTAAACACCACTCAAACCTGCAGTGAAAGAACATAATGATGAAACGGCTTGTGTTGAGTGTTTCATATATGTGTTTTATGTCCAAAAACACTTTCCTGAAATATTAGTAAGTTGTTTGTTCTTTAGCAATTATTGTAAATTTAATGTCAATTAATATTAATGTACATGTACCTATGATTCCTTTAATGGAATTTGTAATTTCCCTCTGTTGGAATTGCTCAATGAGGAGCTCATCCATACCTTCCACCAGAAACAGTGTTGTGAGGGCACACAGATGAGCACCTGCTGAATGGCCTATTAACACAATGTTATCCTACACACCATAACAAAAGACATTATCAAATAAATGTAAGTTCACACTTGTAGAGAGTTATATGACTTAAACAAATAATTATTGCATGAAAATGACCAAATACTGTATTACATTTAATGATCTTTAATACAGATGCATATTACTTGTTCAGGGTAGTCTAGCACTAAACACAAAATTAAGAATTCTTACAATAGTAATAATTATGTTTGTACACTAGTTTATCAAATAGGAGATGCACTTACTTTGTCAAGATTGAACAAATGGCTATTTTCTCTCACCCATACCAAACTGTCAGTTATGTCTTGGACCATATTTAAAACGTTTCCCTGAAAAGTCACAGATTTTGCTGTTAAAACATTGGTAATTTATTACATTATTATTATTATTATTATTATTATTATTATTATTATTATTATTATTATTATTATTATTATCAGTAGTAGTAGTAGTAGTAGCAGCAGTAATAGTAGTCGCATTAGTAGTATTAATAGTTGTTGTGGTGTTATAATGGTACTGGTTGCAGCAGCAGTAATAGTAGTAGTAGTATTAGTAGTGGTAGTGGTTGTGGTTGTGGTACTGGTAGTAATAGTAGTAGTGGTGGTGGTGATATTGGTAGTAACAGTAGTAGTATTAATAATTGTAGTGGTGTAGTGTACTGATAACCGCAGCAGTAATAGTAGTATAGTAGTAGAAGTAGTGGTGGTGATAGTGGTGATACTGGTAGTAGTACTAGTATTAGTAGATGTAGTGGTGTAATGTACTGATAACCACAGCAGTAATAGTAGTATAGTAGTAGTAGTGGTGGTGGTAGTGGTGATACTGGTATTAGTATTAGTATTAGTAGTTGTAGTGGTGTAGTGTACTGCACAGTAAATATGTCAGTGTTAAATCAACACTTTTAGAGTTAAATTAACACTGAGAGTGTCGAAATGTAACACTCCCAGTGTTAATTTAACTCTAATAATGTTGATTTAACACTGGCAGATTTACTGTGTGATAACCACAGCAGTAATAGTAGTATTAGTAGTAGTAGTGGCGATATTGGTAGTAGTATTAGTATTAGTAGTTGTAGTGGTGGTGGTACTAGTAGCAGCAGCAGTAATAGTACTAGTATTAGTAGTGCTCGTGGTGGTGGTACACAGTAAATCTGCCAGTGTTAAATCAACACTATTAGAGTTATGTTAACACTGAGGGTGTCAAAATGTAACACTCTCAGTGTTAATTTATCTCTAATAGTGTTGATTTAACACTGGCAGATTTACTGTGTACTGTTGGCAACAGCAGTATTAGTACTAGTAGTAGAAGTGGTGGTGGTGGTAGTAGTAGTGGTAGTACACAGTAAATCTGTCAGTGTTAAATCAACACTATTAGAGTTAAATTAACACTGAAAGTGTCAAAATGTAACACTCTCAGTGTTAATTTAACTCTAATAGTGTTGATTTAACACTGGCAGGTTTACTGTGTAGTAGTAGTAGAAGTAATAGTAGCAGTAGCAGTAGTGGTGCGGGAGGTACTGGTATTAGTAGTAGTGGTTTTGGTGATACTTCTAGTAACAGTAGTAACAAATGTATCGTGTACTGGGAAACACTGTTGATGCCCACATAGTAGACTGTGGTTTGATCCCTGGTATGGTCAATAACAAAACACTATCCCAATAAGAGTCTTTGTGCAAGACTCCTAATGCAACATTCGCCTACAAATGTAACATGATTGTGACTGTAACTTGCTTTGAATAAGAACGTCTGCCAAAGGCATAATTGTAATGTCAATTATAATTCAAACTAATGAATACTGGAATGTGTAGTCATCCTTTAATAAAAAGCAGTAAGCTATATGAGGCCGCATTTGGAAAACCCCTAAATGAATATGCAGATAACATCTTTTATCAAAACATTTTGTTGCTATTAACAATGATAAGTGAACAAAGCGAACACACTTACCTTTGGATATGTGGAATAATCAGGACAAATTACAGAAGCACAAAGCTCTTTAGCCATTTGTAGAGCTAGTAGACAGTATGTGGATCTCTCTCCTGAACCCCAAGCGCCTCCATATACAAACACAACAACCGGGACAAGCTCAGTATCTGACTGACCCGCATTTGGGGAGTGATACAAGTCTAGTTTGTTGCTTCTGCGACCAAAAGTGATGCCCTATGGAAAAAAGTGCAGTTTATAATAATACTATTAAAAGAGACAACGTCTGACTTAATCTTCCGCAATGTATCATGTCAGCAGTACGATTTAAATTCTGAATAACAAAACGTCAGGGTTCTGGATGTATTTTCTGCTGATGTTCATACAATAAATCATACCGTATGAGGCTCTGTCATCTCTAATAAAATAAACCATCCATATCAGCCCTGTCATGTCTCAGCATAGATGCCTGTAACACATTTGTTACAAAACGAAAGCCTGAAATATATGGGCTGCCCCTTGAATGAACAATAGGAAAGAAGAGGATGACAACCCACCTTCACAAAATGCTTATTACTGCTGACATTCTTGTACCATGACTTCCATTGGAAATACAGTTTGCCATACTGCAGGTACTTCAGCATTTCCAGCACAGCTCTTGTCAAACAGTATATACGCCTAAGAAAGAGATGGGCATTTCTAAGTCCAACATGTATCCACAACCACAACAGTAGTTTTAAGTCAAGCATTCTTTATAGCTAAAGCTGCATCTTACAAAATACACTTTACATTCACTAGTACTTTGCAAGGCACGTTATAATTAAAATGTGTAGCAAAGAGGATTCTATCCATACTATGCAGCCCTATGTATGTAAAGAATACTTTACCTGGGTTTTAGTGCCTCTATGTACTTTTTATAGCCTGGCTTATTAGGCCAACCATACAACCACTGGGCAACAAGTGAGATGCTATATGGAATTGCCACAAAAAGTGCACCAGCGGCTACAGGAAGGGTCACATGGTTCTTCATCCTGATCCTGGGAACAAATGACAAAGCATTGCATTAATACACTACTAACTGGAAGTCAGTGGTGGCACTGTGGATAAGGGTAAATATGGATTATTAAGCATAGCATAATTATAATAGAAGACAACAGAACGGTCTTAATCTTAATCTAGTACACAAAACAACCTTTCTACCATTTTACTGTTTATTATTGCTCCCCCAAGACACATGGAACACATCTGTGAATCTGAAATGCCACCTCCTAGTGTCAATGATCTGATATTCAAGCCTTTTTTGTTTTACTGTTCATTAGTATGGCTTATAGCTCATGAACATCTGAAATTCACAATCTCCAATTTATTAGAATATTTAATTTCAAGTTTGAGTAAATTGCTGTTAAAACACTTTCAACTTTAAAACAAAAAATGGCTTGAGATTTGTCACTTTACATGTAATCAATATAAAATATATGACAGTGTACATTTTTTAATTAAAAGTATGAATACAAATGAACTTTTTCATGACATTTTAAGTCACTTAAGAGTCTTCATAAAGATAAAGTGAAGGAAACAACTTCGAAGAATATAACTTTTTATACAGACTTTTTAAAGGGTGTGAGTCACCAAGAGCTTGTATTGGTTAAATACATCATCAGATTACTCACATTTTTCATTTGCAAAATACTGATGATGTCTAACAGGTTACCTGGACAAGGCAGCAGGAAAAGGAACAGTTACAGCAGATCAATGAAGATACAATCAGATGCTGTGTAAAAACTTTATATGTAATGCCATTTGTTGTATCTTGACTTTACATTGAAAAGAGTTTGACTTTAAAGATAAAAACTATTATGTAATAAGACAAACTCTGTTATTCTAATGTTTATATTGTTTCAGATTTAGCAAATGCTTTTATTTTTAAATGAACAAAGGGAAATATAGTTTTAAAATCTATATTAGTCGTGACTGAAACTCTAACAATAAAAAATACACCGAGGTGAAGTTAGCATCTTGTTTATAAGCGTAGCTACTAATCTGAACTACCCAGTTCCACCTTAAATCGTGAAAAGACTCCAGTTCACTGCTGCACCATTTAAGGTGGAACAAGAAATTAGAACAAGAATAAGACGATATAACTTCAGTTTCGTAAAACTGAACAGGACAATATGGCTAATGATGTAGACAATATTTTATATTTACAACTTACCATAAAACGTCATGTAAGAAAAAGGCTAGAAACGATTGCACTAAGCCTACATTTCGCGTGTTTTACATTTCATGGTCATTTAATCTAATCAGACCGTTACGGGTGACCTTAACAGATAATAAAAAGCACGACTTTTGTGTTTAAAGCCTAATCTCTGAGAATGTAATTCGTCCTCAGCGTGACAGCACAAGCAGCGCCGGCTCCTCAGTTTAATACAGGAAGACGTGCTGCACAGAATTCTATTGGTCTTCGGAGGCTCTGAGTCCTTTTTCTATTGGTCAATATTTGTAAGTAGGCGGGACCATATAAATACATGGAGCGACATCAAGAGGTCGTCAGTCAAGATATCGTATGTGCGAACACACGAGACTTCTACTCCGATTACATTTAATGAGTGACAGTCAGTTTTCATTTTCACTATTATTTTATTAACATATCTCATTCGGTTTAAACGAGGATGATAGCAATGTATTACCATTCTTTGAGATTATAATATAACAAACAAAAGTTCCTAAACTTTGCTATAAAAGACTGTCTTTGTGAGTGATTTAGATTATTTTTAGGTTGCGGAGGTTGTGCAACGTAGTTGGTCTTATTTATTTATTTCAATTCTACACGGAAACACTAACAGAAAAAACTGAGCATTAGCTGGATATTACTACAGGTCACTGCTCATGTCATTCTGCACTGCCACGTTGCCTATGCTATACATATTGCACATCTATTAATATATTTTATTGCTTACTGTTGTTTATGATCACTTGGTTATATTTTTAGATTATACATTGGAATTGTCAGCACATTATTATATCATATTTGTACTTTTTTTTTTTTACTACGCATTGTACTTTTCATGGTTGTTTTCCTCTCTACTGTAATCAAGGTCCTCACTCCCTCCCCCACTATCCCCACAAAAAACCCAAAGGTTGATATATTTAAAAATTATATATAATATTTCTTTATTTAATTATTTTTAGGTTTATTTATTTAATATTTTTCAGTTGAATTGTATTTTTTCTCATGTGATGACATGACAAGTCCTGTATTTTGATGACTAACCTGTCCTGCAAGTATTTAATTAGACTTGTTAGGCAGAGTGGTTTGCATTTGGGGTAAAATGTTAGAATTTTGAATGAAATGTTAGAATTGTGGACAAAATATTAGAATTTTGACTATATGCAACACTGGCAAAGTTATTTGGACCAAAATTATAGCGCACAAGTGTGTTGTTTCATCAAAGCAGCACAGATTTAATCATTTGTTGTTTATGAAAAGCAATATTTTATGGTGTAACATAATAATAACAACATAATAACACAAAAGTACTGAATTGTTAAGCATTTGCACAACGCGTCGTAATGCATTCAGTAGTGGCATAAAAATTAGAATATGGTGAAAAGGTTTCCAAAGTCAGTGAGTAATCGTGATCTTAATATTGACCAAAATAATTTGATATATAGCGCACATATATGTAATGGAACTGCGGTTGCGCATGCGCGGTGGGAGTATGCGTGTTAGTCGGGGCGAGCAGGAGGGGGCGGAGTTTCAGCACAAACCTTTTCAGAACGGGAGAGAGGAGCAAAAGAGGAGTTCGTGCAGTTTAAAACGGAGAGTTCAGGATTTCACTAACTAGCAGAGACAATGGCTAACATTCGTATGGAGTACATCCGAACCGGAATAGAAAACAGTGTTTAAAGTGTATTAAAATGAAAACTCTTGAGTTTGTATACGGTCTGGCGCTCTTTGTTGGGGTGGCACAAGGAGGTGAGTTAAAGTTCTCTGAACTCCTTAAATCTCTACAAAGCCATAACACACAGAGGACAGGAGCTGATGTAAATATGTCCACTGTTTGGGTATTTGGTTATCATGTCGTTTGCTAACATGCTTTAGTATTTTCCCTTTGTTTGTGTAACTAACACATTAAGGCACTGTTATTTGTTATGTTTATGTTTGTGTAAAGGCTGGTGGGCCTGATGTCTAATCTGCACTGTTGTACTGATACCACATGCTAGTTCATCCCCAGAAATCAGAGTATTGTATTGTTAGAAAGTTCACTTGCTTTAAAAAAAATGTCATATATTTTAGTTTTTACATGTAAAGTGACATATTTCCAGCCTTTTTTGTTTTTATGTTGTTACTGTTTGAATAGTAATTTACTCAAAATGAAACATTCTAATAATTTGAGATTTTGGATTTCTGATTTTCATGAGCTTGAATAAACTTGAAATCTGTAAAATATGTAATAATTAATTAATTAATAATTTATTATTATTATTATTATTATTATTATTATTATTATTATTATTATTATACAGCGAGTGTGTGTGTGTGTGTGTGTGTGTGTGTGTGTGTGTGTGTGTGAAGGCGGAATCACTCCTGGATGACTTGAATTTCCATGTGGGATCAATCTATCTGTATCTGTCTGTCTGTCTCAAATATATGTAATGAATATAAAATATGCCAGTTTACCTCTCTGAATTAAATTATGTACAACAATAAAATGTCTCATTAAATTATAATTTTAATTTGATGTGACACTGTACACTATTTTTAATGTGCATTCAGCTGCTCCTAAATATTTTCTCAATTTTCTTTAGATGCAACTCTGAGATTAATTTGTTTACATTTCTCCTAACTGTAGACCGTATATCTTACAACACTCTGTCTGAGCTGAGCTCATACAAGGGAGCCTCGTATTACAAAGACTTTCTCATAATTAAAGATTGAATCCCAAAAATTCCTTGTAATTATGGAAAATATGAACTAGCGCATACAGTATATTATGTGTGAGTCACTGTATTTATATGAGACCTAAGCCTGTAGGCTATATCAGCAAATGCAGTGCTCACTTCTAATTTAATCCCTAGTATGTGGTATTTCAGTAGAGTTTTCATTTATTAGCTTTAAAGAAAAAAATCTTCCCAAATGATACAACCTGTGTATTATAAATCCACTGCATATAAGCATGTTATTACATGGCTGTTTTGGGAAATGTGTTACATTTAGTGATATTCACATATTTCAGATGTTTTCCCTACAGTTGGACAGGGCTTTGTGCAACCACAGTGTCAGATAGAAGGTCTAATCTCTAGTGATGACATGACAAGCCCTGTATTCTTGATGACTGACCTGTATTGTCTACCTCTTAAGTCTTTCATTAGACTTGTTAGGCAAAGTGGTTTGAATTTGGTGCAAAATATTAGAGTTTTGAACAAAACATTATGAGTTTGGACAAAATATTAGAATTTTAGCAAAATATTAGAATTTTGATTATGTGTAGCATGGGTAAAGAGTTATCTGGACCAAAATAATATTACAAAAGTAGGTCATTTCATAAAAATGCAGTCAGAGGCAGCCATAGTTTGCACCAGTTTTAACATTTTTTGTTCACGAAGAGATATGTTATAGTATAACATAATAACAACATAGTAACAGCAGTTGTTTTTAGTAGCGTATTTAAAAATTAACATGGCGAAAAAGTGAATTGTTCATTATTGAACAATACGAAATAATTATTGAATAATTATTTCATTCAAAAAAGTAAACTTGTGTTTTATATTCATTACACTTAGATTTATTTCAAGCCTTTTTATTGATCAGTTTGGCGTATAGCACATGAAAATCAGAAATGTATTTATTAATAATAATTATGTATTTAAATTAATAAATATGTATTTAATATTTATTTAAATTATTAGATAATTTTATTTTGAGTTTCAGAAAATTACTAGCAAGATAGTATCAACATCAATGTCACTTTTAAAGTCATGAATAATATATGACAAATAATGTCATATATTATCATTCATATGAGAAAAATATATGACAGTTTACTATTTTAATTAATTTATCAACCCAAATTAAATGTCTTACAATATTCTAATGTTTGGAGGTGCACTAGTACATAGGTTAAGGAATGAAGTCTGATGACTGAAGCAGAAGCATATGTGGAATAATATGTGCACTGATTATGATTTTTACATTCAAGTTTGCTGATGGTTGACTGTTTGCTTGATTTTTATACTGTGAGCTAAATTAACATGTAACTACGAGCCATAGTTCCAGAATAAATATCCTTTTTAATCCTTAACGGGACAAACTGGAATTTAGAATTCTTTAGTTGCCTAAATAATCAGTTGCCTATTTAAATAAAATGAATCAAATGAAGTGCTATATATACACACCAGGAAAAATGTTTGGACACACCTTCTGGTCATTCAATGGTTTTTCATTATTAAAAAATTGTAGATTAATACTAAAGTCATCTAAACTATGAATAAACACATCTGTAATTATTTAGTAAACAAACAAGTGTTAAACAAACCAGAATATGTTTCGACTGACTCTTTTACGGTTCTTTCGACGTAGATACGTTCTCCACGGATGACACTTCTTACAGTTTATATTTGTATAAGACCAAACAAATTGTGAACAAACAAATG
>BRDA01013791.1:43992-70076 GCA_036984385.1 Crenuchus spilurus | reverse complement strand
GTGTTCACTGACAATGCTTTCTGGAAGTATTCCTGAGCCCATTCTGTTATTTCCTTGACAGTGGCATTCCTGTTTGAGGTGCAGTGATGTTTAAATTAAAGTGACCAAGTGTAATAAAGTGTCAGTGCAGTGCGTGTGTTCTTAAGTGGAGTTCAAGAGTCTGACAGCCTCACAAATGAAGCTGTTCTTCAGTCTAGTGGTTCTGCACTTTATGGACCGCAGCCTCCTGCCAGAGGGGAGTGGGACGAAAAGTGAGTGTGCTGGGTGGGAGGGGTCCTTCATGATGGCCTTTTTCCTGCACCTGGATGTGTAGATGTCCGTGGTGGTGGGGAGGCTGGCTCCAATGGTCTTCTGTGCAGCTTTCACCACCCTCTGCAGAGATTTCCTGTCTGCAGCAGAGCAGCTGCCATGCCACACAGTGATGTTCGAGCACAAGATACTCTCCACCATGCATCTGTAGAACGATCTGAGAACTGAGGTTCCGAGACCAGCTCGCCTCAGCCGTCTGAGGAAGTACAGCCTTTGATATGCCTTCTTAACCAGACTGGAAGTGTTGTTGCTCCAGGTGAGGTTGTCATTCACGTGTACACCCAAGTAACTGTAGTTGGGGACCACTTCCACCTCAGATCCTCTGACGTGCAAGGGGGGGGGGTGGGCACGCTGGCATCTTCTGAAGTATACAATCATCTTCTTCGTATTTTTACATTGATGCAGAGGTTGTTGTTTCTGCACCAGCCCTCAAGATGTTTCACTTCCTGCCTGTAGCCAGACTCATCATTGTTTGTGATGCATCCGACCACAGCTGTGTCATCTACAAACTTCACAATATGACAGCCTGGTTGGGTAGGTGAGCAGTCATATGTGAGCAGAGTGAACAGGATGGGACTTAACACACAGCCCTGAGGGGAGCCAGTGCTGAGGGTTAAGGTGGAGGAGGTGATGTTGTGGATCTTAACAGACTGTGGTCTGTTGGTCAGGAAGTCCAGGACCCAGTTGCAGAGGAAAAGCCCGGCCGCCTTTCGAGGGTCGATTCCCCTCAGGGTCCTCCTTACTTCAGCTGGAGTCACGCTGATGGGCATTTCTTCAGGTGTCAGGGTGAGTCTGTTGTTGGGGGGGAGTTGGGGTTCTCAAACCAGACGTATAATTCATTGAGAGCTTCTGGCAGGGAGGGGTCGTTGGGGCATTGTGCATCCTTTGATTTGTAGTCTGTGATGCACCTTATGCCCTTCCACATGCTCCTTGGATCCTGGGAGGTGAAATGTCCCTGGATTTTCTGAGCATATGCAGCTTCACACCTGCAGTCAGCTATCTTCTAGCCCTTCTGAGTTCCTGTGGGTCGCTGGACCTGAAGGCAGCATCCCTAGCTTTTAGCAGAGAGCGCACCTCTGCATTCAGCCAGGGTTTCTGGTTCGGGTAGCAGGTCACAGTCTTGGTGGTGGTGATGTCACCTGCACACTTGCTAATGTACCTGAGGACAGCAGATGTATAATCCTCTAGGTCCAGTTCCCCCTCACTCTCAGCAGCCTGCCAGTCTGTGCATTCAGAGCAGTCCTGCAGCACAGTACCTGCGTCGCTGGTCCACACAGTGATGGTTTTTTGTGTGGGTCTGGAGCGTTGCAGTCGGGGGTGGAATTTCAGAACCATTAATAGGGAGATATGATCAGACAATGCTAGGTGGGGGCGGGGGACGGCTCGATAAGTGTCTTTGATGTTAGTGTACACACGGTCGAGTGTGTTATTTCCCCGTGTTGGAATGTTCACATGCTGATGAAAACTTGGTAGTGAGTTCGTCGTGTCTACATAGTTAAAGTCACTTGCAACCACATAAAATGCCTCCGGATGCTTGTTCTGAAGTGAGCTAATGTTGTCATGGAGCTCCTTCAATGCATTGTTAGCATTAGCATTGTGCTATATATGTAGCAGTGACAAACACAGCCGTGATTTCACGAGGAAGATAGTGTGGCCTACACTTGATAATCAACAGTTCTATCGCCTCAGAACAGTGGCTGTTTACTAACACAGTTTGTACACCAACCTTCATTGAAGTAGATTATTAAGCCGCCCCCTCTGCTTTTCCCGGACTGCTGCTGAGTACGGTCTGCTCGGAAGAGCTTCCGGCCGGCGAGCTGGAAGGCAGAGTCCGGCATGGTCTGGTTCAGCCATGTTTCTGTGAGACAGGTCACTGCGCAGTTCCTCATCTCTACAGAAACATTCATCCTTAGCCGCAGGAGGTCCAGCTTGTTGTCTAGAAAGCGGATGTTGGAGAGGAAAAAAGATGGGATTGGGGGACGGTTCACGTTAGCTCTTAGCCTAGCTAGCACTCCGCCCCGTTTTCCTCGCTTCTGAAACCGGACTCGTCTCCTCCTGCTGGAGTGAGTTCCGCTCCAGCGGGCCGGTGTCCGGAGAAACTGTAGCCTGCCTAGCTTAGCTCGAACGTTGTTGTCCAAAGTTGTTGTTTCTGTGGCTAAACTGTGTCTATTCTGCATGAGATCGGTTCGACTGTAACTCAACTGCTTAGGGCGCGTAAATTCAGAGTCAGAACCGATGTAAACCGACAAAAATTACTAAAAACTGGTTGCGCTGGGAGCGTGAGAAGCCGCAGCACTACTGTGCGCCACCATCTTGCCATGGATACAGGCTCTGCCTCCTACTATAGAATAAAATATTCAGTGTAATATCTGTGCACATGTAAATGTTATAAATACTGTATGTCTCATATGCGTCTGTAAATGTTAGTAGATAGTTTTATTCCTATTCTCGTCTGTTCTGTTCTAACATCTGTCTATTCTTAATTCTGCCTAATATATGTAAGTTTATGTGCAATTTTATGTCTCACTACTATAACACTGCAGTTTCCTTCAAGAACAATAAAGTTCTATCCATCCATCCATCCATTCATCCATCAAATTTAGGGTGACCATATTTTTATTTGGGAAAACCAGGACACCTTGGACCGGGGGGGGGGGGGGCTTGCAATAGCATATTTACAGTTGGTTTATTAAAAATGCTTTTCTGTAAGACTCAACGACATTTTTTTATTTAAAAATGCATTTATTCAAAATGCTTAAGTTAACATTTCCTGTAATGAATGAATAGCACAATGAAATAAATAATGTCTCATCTAAACAACCCTTACTTAACAACAAAAGTTAACAATAACTCTCAACTCCAAATAACACATGATACTCAGTTACCCTCAGTAACGAACGAAATATTGTTCTGTAGGCTATTGGAAAAATATAAATTAACAAATGACACACCGTAACAATAACACACTGTGCACAAGGCTTCCCATTTGTCTCGACCCGGTCTGAAAGCGGGGAAACTCTTCTGTAAATCGTCGGTAAACATACACTTGCGCTTCGGCATGTTGCTTGCGTACTGACAGTCACGCTGCCCTCAGAACAGGGCTGCGCTCAGGGATTACGTCACACGCAGCACCGTGAGCAGTGCCCTAGTGCCTGTAAATTTACATTTTAATGGGCCAATGAAGATAATTTGAAAAACCAGGACATTTCCTCACTTTTTAAAAAAAACCCGGGACGCCCGGGACAGGACGTGAAATACGGACATGTCCCGGGAAATACGGACGTTTGGTCACCGACTCGCCGTAATTTCCCAAAAACAATGCATCCATCCACGTTTCTGTCATTCATTCAGACTTTGTTTCTCTTTTCTAATACTCACAACAAACCAAAACATATCACTCTAAAACGGAGCATAAACCCCTAAGAGTGATGTTAAATGTTCACTTATACATTCATTAGTCTTTTGGATTTATTTGGCATTGTTTTATCTACCTAAAACTATAGTTATTCCATTTAAAATGTACTTTTTGTTATTTTTTTAGTGTCTGGATCGGATTGGATTTACATTATTTCTTATGGGAAATACAGTTTCATTTATCATTTGCTTCTGTTATCATCAGGAACCGAAAACCGAGGATCCACTGTAACTTCGTTTATAAACCAATAACAGCAGCATGACTGCGGCAATAACGTCAAGTTTGAAAACACTCATGACGCCTTCTCGCCTTTTTTGTCCCGTTTTGTTAAAAAGCCTTCTTCCGGTACTACCAGTAGCCTCTTTCCGGTGGCTGCGTGAAATAAACAGGAAGCTTTTTTGTGTTGTATCCGAGGGGCTGATGGGAAATGTAGTATTTTGTTGTCAAGTCAGTTCCTTTATGTAAAGCGTCGTTTTTATGTGTATTGATTGTCGCTTGGCCCGAGTGTGTGTTACTGTTCAGCTATTTTAATACAGCTTTGATCTGTGTATTGTTTTAAATCAGATAGTGTCCATAATCATTATGAGTCAGAACTTTATATCCTTTACTAATGATAAAAATATTGGTTTCTTTCTTTCTTTGTTTCATTTACTTTTGCACATTTGGCAAACACTCTTCCCATTAAGAGAATCATCTCAGTCCTTCCTTCCTTCCTTTCTTTCTTTCTTTCTTTCTTTCTATCTATCTACAGTGAGGAAAATAAGTATTTGAACACCCTGCGAATTTGCAAAAAACTACAGGAAACGTTTGACCTGTGTAAAGGCTATTGTACCAAATATTAACATTGACTTTCACAGGTGTACAAATACTTATTTGCAGCAGTAACACAAATAAATTATTAAAAAATCATACATTGTGATTTCCGGATTTTTTCTTTTAGATTATGTCTCTCACAGTGGACATGCACCTAAGATGAAAATTTCAGACACCTCCATGATTTGTAAGTGGGAGAACTTGCAAATTCGCCGTGTCTTCAAATACTTATTTTCCTCACTGTATCTATCTATCTATCTGTCTGTCTATCTGTCTGTCTGTCTGTTTGATTGTTTGTATATTTGTGTGTTGGTGTACATACACCAATCTTTTATAGTGTTTGTAAGGTTAATTTAATACATGACGTCCCTTGTTCTCTACCTGAAGGTTTATGCTGCTACTCTGTATGTCTTTATGTTAAATAGCCACTTCTGTTTTTTCCTTTTCAGTTAACTGTAGCTATGCAAATCGAGTGAGCTGAGCTGATAGAGTGGCCTGGACTGTGAAAGTCAGACACAGTGCTATGACAGAAGCTACAGAAATCTTCAGACAGTTGAGCTGGAAAAAGGAACAGAGGTTGGATTCTGAATACTGACGGAGCTTTACAGGATTAGGTGAGTAACCTGCAGTACTGAACACATGCTGAACACAAGCTCCAGTAAATGGTGTTTGTTTAAACTTCAGGACTCAGGTTCTCCTGTCAGTAAAGATTACTAGACACACACACACACACACACACACACACACACACACACACACACACACACACACACACATAGACAGAGAGAGAGGCTTCTATGTCATGTTACTCATTTGTAGATATTTTTTCACTAAATTCTTACTTCTGTATTTCTTCTCCAATTCGCATTTTCATAGACAATTATTTAGTTTTTACACTAGTGTCACCAGCCTCAAACCATTTTTTTTCTTACTATAAGCTTCTGTTTTTTACTTGCCACTACTGTCCTTCTCTTAGACCTGTCATATAAGTTTTTGTATTTTTATCAGAAAAACTAACTAACTAACTAACTAACTAACTAACTAACTAACTAACAACAACCAGACTTAATTAAAACTAGATAGCTGGTCAGAAGGTTTATGCTGTTAGAAATAAACTAGTGAAACACTGCTGTTAGTTATCAAACTAAAGCCAGTAGATTTTCTAGACTACAGGTGTCATAAACAAGTCAGGTTCAATGCATCCTTCATGAAAAACTACTAGTGCATCCAAAAATGGGAATATAGTGAAAAAGGTTTTTTGTGTTCATAATTGAATTCAGAAAGGTAAACTGTCATATTTTATATTCATTACATATTTTATATTAAATACATCTACATTTCAAGCCTTTTTTGTTTTAATGTTGATACTCTCTGGATAGTTTACATATTTTATGAGCTATACTTTTCATGAGCTATTAGACTAATAATACTGATCAGCAATAAAACAAGTAAGTTTGAAATGTCACTGTACATGTAATGAACAAAACACATATAAGTTTACATTTTTTAATTTAATTATTAACAAACTTTTTTTCAAAATATAATTTTTTTATTCTAATTCTCTACTTCTGATAGGTTCACTTTAGTTTGTGGATGTACAGCAGATTAAAAGATTTGCTCTGTAATGGAGACATTATGGCTTAAACGCCAAGGGCTGTGATCAAATTATTAGTTTTTTCAATCAAAGAACAGAACTAGAAGCCTTGCAAGGAGGAATTTGTAAAATATCTGTTTTTTAAATATATATATATATATATATATATATATATATATAAAGTGTAACAGAAATAAGAAAGTCATCTTGTTAAACATATTAAAGAAATGTGTCCTCTTTAATGTTAGGCCTTTTGGAAGACAGCTCATCTTTTATATGCTTAGCCATTCACAGTAACAGAATTTAGGCTGGGGTGCCCAAACTTTTGTCTACCACTGTGCTCCTTTGTTCCAGTTCAGTTACATTTCAAACATCATTATAATTGCAGTATACAATTGTGCTTACATATAACACTAGAATAACAGTAAAATACATAATTATAATTATGTCATAATTACCTACATGGGGTTTTTCTTCCCTTTTTTTCTTTTTAAAGTGTATCTAGTATGGGATGTGCGGGCTCTAAGAAAAAACATGGTGCCCTTCAACAGATGCAAAATTACACACCCCAGAAAGAGCGATACACCAGAGATCCAACTCGGACAACACTAAATACACAGGTGATCACTGTCCTATGTTATACATTCAGTGTTAAAAGTAACTCCATGGCTGATGGAAGGTTATTAGGATGCTTCCTTTGCATTTATTGTTTTTTTTATGTCAAGGCACTTAACAGTAAACTGATAAGTTTTTGACCTTAACCTATTGAACCCAAGGTTTAGTATTTAAATTTGAGGCATTTAGCAAACGCTCTTATCCAGAATGACTTACAGTTGGGGGTTAGGTGCTTAAGGGCACTTCAGTTATGACCTGCCCAGGGATCAAACCAGCAACCTTCCGGTCACAAGACCAGATCCTTAACCACCAGGGCTGCCCTAGTATCCAGTTATTACTGTTAATATGTAAGATCAAATATGTAATCTGAATTGCTTAACAGCTATTATGAAATGAATATGTACATTATGTAGTTTTGAGAGTAAGAAACTAATGTGTTGACCAACATACAGAACTTACTGAGTTTTCAGATCACATCACTATTAAACCAGAAGAACTTGCATTTCCAGTGTTTTATTTAAAATTGGTGTTTTGTGCATTTTCAGAATGGCTCACTCATTCACTCATTTATCCATGTGAAGCTTTGCCTGTATAGAGAACTTTCAGAAGACAAATATAAAGTAATATTAGTTGAAATATTATTGAATGGCAAAATAATGTTTACTTTAAGTTTTCAAATCAAATGTTAATTTTTATGTCATTGTTTCATAAACAATTAGATTCTTAGATTTATTCTGCTAGGCTTTTTTCATTATGTAATAATTGTGCTACTGCTAACACATGAATAGTGTGCAGTCGTTTTTTATATCATACTCATCATTTAAATTGTGTACACATTCAAATAAGATAATGACGTTTTGAGGCTCCCAAGAGAAAGGTAAATAACCTAAGAATTTGCCTATCAGATTTTCCACTGCATTTCCACTCTCATGCTGGTGTTTTGTTCTCTAGAATTTACCTCCAGGGAGTCAGACTTCACAGAATATTGATGGTATGACAACACATGCAAACACACTTTCAGACACTACATTGATGTAGGGTAAGCTCATACTGCAGCTAATAAAAAAGCTGCTGTCATGCTGCTATTATCAGAGTTGTCCACTGAAAAAATAGCCAAATTCAGAAACTAAATATTATATTATTGTCAACATGTTTGTAATGTCTTGAAATTTATGTCAGAATGACATTGCTTACGTTCACATTATACATCCAAACATTTTATGCAAAGATTTTCATGTATCAGCAAAATAAAATGCAAAAAATCTAATGCAAATTATTTTACACAAACATCTGTAATATTTGTAAATTCCAGCTGACCTTGACTTTACATCATGCTGAAATGTCAATATTAATTTGGGATGAAATTATACACAGAATTAAAATTCGATAAATGTTAAGATATCTATCAATATTTAAATTTTGTCTATAAACAAGTCCTTCTAGCCCAGCGGTGTCAAACTGCAGTCCTGGAGGACTGGATTTCTGCACAGTTTGTTAATCTTCCTGATCAAGCACACCTGATTCACTTCAATGACCAGGATCAACTGTAGCTTCAGAGCAGCAAAATCACCAAACTGTGTGGACACCCACCCTCCAGGACTGGAGTTTGACACCCCTGTTCTAACCAAATCATGATAGTGAAAAGTGCTTTAGAATGAAAGTGCTTTAGAATCTTCCTCCCCGCTGGAGTTTTTGGTTCAGTGTATGGAGCTGCTGTAGTTTAGATTCAAACACGGTATAGAGAACAGCAGGATCTGCTGTTTCTTTAAAAAGATAAACATGTATGATAACCAGCAATAAGCAATATAAAATACATTTTATAATGCCATGTACCACTAAGCCTGTAGCATCCAATTTAAAAGAGCTACTTACAGTTAATGATTACTGTTTTGTGCCAAATAAGGTTTTTAAAATGTATCAAAGTGATAAAAATATGAAAATAAAATATGCTCTTTTGTAAGTCATACATGATATATATGTAGACAAATACATGACAAGGAGTCATGACATCCATCAACTTTACTGTAATAGAGTAATCTTAGATGCTTGGCTTTTGGTAAATGAGAAATGAAGAGATGCAAGTGTATACCAACCTTGTTAAATACTAAAATCATTCCGTACTTATCATAATCAGTCAGAAACTTCATGGAATAAAATATTGCTACATTAATCTTTTAAACTCAGTAAATTTTATTACACCCTAATGATTGTTAACCAGTAATTACACAGAAAATAATACAAATGTGCTGAATGTTATTTAGTTATAGAAGGTTCCAAGGCTTAAGATGTGAATGAACGTTACGTTTCTGTTAAGTTACTGTTCCAGAGGTGCAGTGTTTTGTTATATGCAAATCTTTTGACCTGGATGGTGAAAAATATCTTTATTGCATCCACAGGCATTTGTGCAAATAAGAAGGTTGTGGTTGCTTTGTATGCATATGAAGCTGTGTATAAGACACAGCTGACGTTCAGAAAAGGAGAAAAATTTCAAGTATTAGATGCGTGAGTATAACCTAAATATTATGCACACACATGGACCTTTCTCGCACAAGCATGAGTGTAATTATTCTTTTAGTTTGTCTTTATATGACAAAACATTTATAGAACTACTTGCATGCTTGAATGCCCTGCCCTGCGCCCGGTGAAGGGGTAGGGGACTCACTAGTTTGACAGATGCTTTGCATAATTCAATTCAAGTGCATGTCATTTTATTCAGGGACATTGCTGGGCCAGTTGTAAGGGTGGCTATAGTCTAAATAAATGTTATTCAGACCCACCAAATGAAAAGAAGAAAGTGAAAATAAACTGATGTTTAGTCCATAATAGTGGGGTATAACTACTGGAGCTAAAGTTTGTTTGACCTCCACCCCCCCACCCCTGTACAGATCATGTACATTTCAAACCAGTACATTACTACAGACCAGGGGTGCGTTTCCCGAAAGCAATTGAACTTAGCGATTTACGAACAACTTTAAGAACGACGTAACTTTAAGAACGCGATTTTGCCGACTGTTTCCCAAAAGCCTTATCTTCCAAACTTATGAACGAGTCCCTAAGTAGCACTTAGTTGACTCCGCCTTCTGCGTCAAATAGGCTCGGCCAGTCGAAAACTGAACCACCGATTTACATACATTTCTTCATTATTAAGCCACAAACGTATCGTTATGTAAAAAATAATTATAAAATCAAACATCAAAAAAGTATTTACACTACATACATGTAAAAAAAATTAACTTGCAGTTGCTGTCCATCGCATGCCAAGCCTACCTCTAATTTACGTGACGCAATTACGCTTTCAAAGAAAAATTGAAATGTTTATGAATTCTTGTTTGTATTAAACATGCGTGTGCTGAGTGTTGCGTTTGTCAAAGGATGGTCAGTGGCCTTTTTCGTTTTTCAGACAGAACTGCACGTGAACTTCAAGTTAAAAACAACTTGGTGAGTTACGAGAGGGTCAGACCACTCGTAGATTTACGAACAAGTACGACGTGGGTTACGAAGGCTTTTGGAAAACACTCGCAAATTTAAGAATGTTCGTAAGTACGAGATTACGAAGTTCTTACAGTTAAGAACGTTTTGGGAAACGCACCCCAGTACATTACTACCAGAATTGTTTCTAAGTAAAGCCAGCTTTACACGATACACCAAATGATATTGTAACAAACAGTTAATGACCTTGTGTGGTTTATG
Source organism: Crenuchus spilurus (assembly GCA_036984385.1). Classification (NCBI taxonomy): domain Eukaryota; kingdom Metazoa; phylum Chordata; class Actinopteri; order Characiformes; family Crenuchidae; genus Crenuchus; species Crenuchus spilurus. The sequence continues at coordinate 59,640 of BRDA01013791.1, read as the reverse complement.
TGGCAGGAATGATAACTGGTGGAGAGTGAAGTCTCTGACATCTGGCAGAGAAGGCCTGATTCCCTACAATTATGTTGAGACAGCAGACAGCCTAGAGGCCAAAGAGTAAGTACACATTAACACACCTTTAATTAGTGACTACACAAAATAACTGAAACTCAATTTTTTTAATTGGCTAAAACTACAACAAATCTATGGCAAGTATGATGAAAAGTAATGTATTTCATGCAAATTCATGCAATTATTGACAAAATGTGAATTGTAATTGAGGTCATTTCCTTTAAATGATTCATAGTGGTGTTCTCATTAGTTTATCCATCTATTTATTTCAAAAGTTTGGGCTAATTTGTTTATGTGAAGATAAGTAAAAACATATACCCTCAACAGAGAAAAAACAAAAAATGCTGAACAATTTGACTTATTTGCTGAACATAACTTTTTTTTTATATATACAATTTACTGTACATTTGTAAAAGATATAAATACATATCCAGCATCCAACATCCAATTAAATTCGCCAGTAGTTTTGGAAAAAAGGGCTTAACATCACTGGTATTGGAGGATGCGGGTGCACACATGCCCCTTCCCAAGAGTCAGGGAGATTGCAATTCATAGTGATGGGGAGAGTTGATATAAAAGGGGTGGGTCAATTGGCTACACTCTCAGAGAAAATCAGGGTAAAAAATGTCAACTTTGTGTAGTTCATAACTGAGACTGGGTCACAGAGTTTTTGACATTAAATTTATTTGCAGTCTTTTTGGACATTTTCCCTATGAGTGAACTTACAGCATTTAGATCAGGTCAGGGTTCCACAGGGGTTAAGTATGAGTTCATTTCTATTAAGGTTTGAATAATTTTCCAAAAGTCTGTCATCATGCTGTTGCATATCTAATGCAGACAGATTTGTGAGCATGCAAATAAACAGCAACAGACAAGCTTATAGATGTAATGATAGTGAGTTTATCAAAGAGATGATGATATTAAAGTAAATAAATCAATAAATACAGTCGTATGTAAAAGTTTGGGCACTCCTGTTTAGAACTTCTACTTCTAAACAAACTTCTGCATATTTCAATGGACCCTTTCTCTTTATTTACTGAATTTTACATTTAACAATTAAAAAAAAAAGTCACCTATGCAAATGGTTTTTAACATATTATATATATATTGTTTTGTTTTTGTCCAATATGTTACATTTAGAAAATAAATAGAAACAAATTCTAATCTAAATCTAAAAATCTAAAATAAAAATATTTTATTTGTTCCATGTACATGTGTTGACCAGCAGTGTCCAAACAATTGTTTAATACTATACAGGCCCCTGAATATAAAGTCAAAATAATTTAGTCAAAGAATATATATTAGTTTTTACAACCAGGAATAGTTTTCCAGAACAGAGACAACAGATGTTAAATGTGAAATTTGGGTCAATCTGGCATAACTGCAATAAGAAAATATTATGTTGGTGTTACTATTGCCCCTGTTAAAATAAATAAATACAGTAACGTGTAGCTAGCATTGCTCGGTTTCATATTATTTTATTTGTAAATATACTTTTTCTTTATAGTTGGTTCTTTAAGGACATCAAAAGGAAAGATGCTGAGAGAAACCTGCTTGCTCCTGATAATGAACCAGGAGCTTTCCTCATACGAAAGAGTGAGACTACTGAAGGTCTGAACACACACACACACACACACACACACACACACACACACACACACACACACACACACACACACACACACACACACAGAGAGAGAGAGAGAGAATCCATATGTATATATATAAATTACTTAGGTTTCAGCAGGCCTAATGTTTTACTTGAAAATGCTAAAAACAACCATCAAATTGAACCTAAATAAAAACTACAATTCATAACATAATAAACAAAAGTAAATCTGACAATGCAATCCTTAAATAAAAAAATTTTAAAAAGAAAAAATAATAGGGGCTGTATTCCTATACAGTGCCAGGCTATGAAAAAATAGAATATCATAAAAACATTCATTTGTATTCATAATTTTAAAAAAGTCATATAATATATATATTAATTATACATAAAGTTACAAATGTCAAGCCTTTTCTGTCGTTGTGATGTTGATTGAGTGAAATATTTAATCAATTGAGATTCTGAATTTCAGAGTTTCATGACCTATAAGTCAAACTAAACAAAAAACAAAACAAAAAAAGGCTTCAAATGTCACTACATGTAATAAATGGAAAATATATGACAGTTTACCTTTTGGAATTATAAACAACAGTGAATGTTTTCACAATGTTCTATTTTTTGGAAGTGGCATTGAATGAAAATAATTTTTTTTGTTGAAAAAAAATTGGATGAAAAAAAACTCTCATTTGTGGATATGCAGTTGTATTTTGTCTAAGGCCCCAAAATCACTAAATTTGAACACACTAATAAACAATATAGTAACACTCACTTTTTATGCCAAACAAAAAAAGAAAAAAGAAAAAAAAAATTTTGACAGCATAACTGAGGAAAGCAGATATTAAGTGTTTTTCTAAAGAACATACAGTCACCACTTAGATTAAACTAAGTAAATAGGTAAGAGCCTCCCATTGGATAATTACCACATGGGTGATTATGTTTCAGCTTGCAACAAGTTATTTAACCCTAACTGATGCAGTGAGTAGCACAACCATGTTGAAATTTACATCCTGTAGTTATGCAAAAGATGTTAATCTGTTTAGGAAGGTCGATTTATTGGCATCAAGCAGAAATAAACATCTAAGGAGATGCTGAAACATCTAAAATCAAGTTAAGAACTGTCCAACACATTACTAAAAATAGCAGTGCTATGATCTGGGGTTGCTGCAGTTTGTCAGGTTGAGGATCAGCAACATTATGAGCCCAAAGAATGAGGTCAGCTGACTACCTGAATACTGAACGACCAGGTTATTCAATCAGTGGAGTTTTTTCTTCAAATTGTGAAAGACTGGTTCAAGGAGCATGAGACATCATTTCACACATGAATTGGCCATCACAGAGTCCAGACCTGAACCCCATTGAGAATCTTTGGGATGTGCTGGAGAAGACTTTGTGCAGTGGTCCAAATCTCCCATCATCAATACAAGATCTTGGGGAAAAAATAAGTCAACTCTGGACAGAAACAATGTGACATTGCAGAAGCTTGTGGAGATGATGCCATAGTGAATGCATGCCAAGCTAAAGGCAATGAAATAGTGTGTGTGAACTTTTTTTGGCCAGGCAGTGTACATGTATAAATGTCTAAGATCATCTGTTTATTTATGTCTTTCTGTATGTAGGATGTTACTCCATGTCAGTGAAGGATGTCTCTGCTAATGCTTCAGCTATAGTAAAGCATTATAAAATTCGTACATTGGATGATGGAGGATTCTATATTTCCCCCAGAGTCACCTTCAGAAACATGGATAACCTCATCCAGCACTACCAAAGTATGTAAACTCACACCATACATATACACCCAGAATTTCAGCTAGCCCATTCAGTTGTGAAAATATGACAATGCCCTGTCTTTTACAGTATCACACCATTATCAGCGATCAAAACTACACATATTGGTGCTTATCTAGTTGTTTACAATTTCATAAGATCACTATTTTGCACAATGACATGCTGCTTTATTTGGCATAGTGTTGTGGGTAATAACACTGTCTCCCTGTTGCAGACTGTGGTTCAATCCTCAACTGCAACATGTTTTAACAATAAGAGTCCTTGAGGAAGACTCCTAATTTTTTTAAAACAAGAGAACAAAAAATGTTTTAATGGAAGTCAAAGTAAAAATATTTTATTTCAAGTCTTTATGGAGCATTTCTATCAGTCCACTGATCATGAAACTTTCATGTGAAGTCTGCCTGGCATCTTTAAAGGATGCAAAAAAGTGAAAAATGTAAAAAAAATGGAGAAAAGATTTTGTTCTGACAGCGACAATATCAAATCCAAAAATATGCGTAGTTAGCCTTTATGAGTATTGAATACCAGGCCAAGATTAAAAAAAAATTAGAAGTGCTATAAAATTAGGGGTTATTTTTTGTTTAGAATTGGGATTTTCTAGTTATCTATTATATACTGCATAACTAACATTGCATTAATTATGATTAAAAGTGTTAAACCTTTCTCTTTTGTACAGAGCAAGCTGATGGATTGTGTCACCGATTAGGTAAAGCATGTGTGAAGCCCAGAGCTGAAATTCAGTGGGATGAAGATGCATGGGAGGTTTCTAAAGAAAGTGTTCGAATGATAAAAAAACTTGGAGCTGGTCAGTTTGGAGAGGTCTGGTTGGGTAAGTATATATACACTGATCAGCCATAATATTAAAACCACTTTCTTATTTCCACACTAATTGCCTGTTTTATCACTGATCATAGAGGTGCACTTTGTATTTCTACAATTAGACTGTAGTCCACCTGTTTCTCTGTATACTTTGTTCACCCGGTTCTTCATTGAGCTAGACCCTCATAGAACCACCACAGAGCAAGTATTTTTTGGGTGGTGGATCATTTTCAGTACAGTGACACTGATGTAGTGGTGGTGTGTTAGTGTGTATTGTGCTGGTATGAGTGGATCAGACCCAGCAGAGTACCTCGGTGTCACTGCCGGACTAAGAATAGTTTACCAACCAATAATATACAACTAACAGAGTCCCGTGGGTGCCAATGATGGACTAGAGGACCAACACAAACTGTGACAGATGAGTTTCTATCTCTGACTTTACATCTACAATATAGAACAACAAGGCAGGTGTGTCTAATAAAGTGGACAGTGAGCTAACATAGTGCTTAAATTCTCCAGCAGCTCTACTGTGTCACTGCTGTGCTGAGAATTATCCACCACCCAAATAATAGCTGCTCTATGGGGGTCCAGATCATTGATGAACAGAGTGAAAGGTATACAGAGAAAGAGATGGACTAGTCTGTAATTGTAGAAGTACAAAGTGTGCCTGTGTAGTCAGTGGAGCTGATAATGAGAGGAGATACAAGGAGATGTTTTTTATGTCATGGCTGGTTGGTTAAGTTTGTTTAATTTTCATAGCTTCCTTTTCCTTTTGCTACCCTCTCTCAGGAAGGTCTACTTTTGTTATTACACTTGTTAACATTTCTACGAATTTAAAAGTCAACAGGAACATCACCACACCACTATATTCTTTATTGTTGTTGTTTAATGAATTATGATATAGATGTTTGTATGTGCTGTACACTTCACCTGCTCTCACTCTGTCTCTGTTCAGCAATTTATAACAACACTACCAAAGTGGCAGTGAAGACTCTGAAGCCTGGCAGTATGTCGGTTGATGCATTTTTGCAGGAGGCTAATCTGATGAAAACTCTTCGGCATGAACGTCTGGTCTCCCTCTTTGCCGTAGTCACCAAATCAGCTCCCATCTACATTATCACAGAGTTCATGGCTAATGGTACACATTTACTCATGCATACTTAGAAATGCACTACTAGTAAAACATTTTAAATGGCTGTTCAGAAATATATCACTGTCTCAAGAATATAAAACCAGTTTGGTTGCAGGTAAAAGTATAAAATTGTCCTAATATGCTAATCTTAAGCAAGGTTGCAGGTTGTTAATAATGAGGGATGTTTTTAAAAAGAAATACTTCAGACATTTTCAGAAAGACTGTGTGATATAAAGAATGGGCCTCATTCACTAAAATCTTTAAATCCTATACTACACATATGAGAAACTGAAGAAAATGCATTAACCTTTTCATTAGCGTCAGCACTCAAATGCCCAAGTGCTCGAGTATGTGTAGATTCTGCTTTCTCTGAGAAACAAATCCCAAATAAGACAACAACGCTGAATGCCACAATCTTTGTGTAAGTCCCAAGTCGCCAAGGTGTTGTCACTATGATCTGAGGATCCTGAGTTTGAATCCCAGTCATGCTGCTTGACATTGGCATCTGGGACCCAGGAGAGCAAAATTGGCTATGTTCTCTCTGGGCAGGTAAGATGGCACTCTCTCCCCTGCCCTGCTAAGTAATGTCAGCTGACTCAGGCATCTACCAAGCGATCCATCAGATCTCTGGCTCCTGTGCACCACTCCAAGCTCATTGACTGCAGGGCTATGATGTATTGACAGCAGGTCAAAAAAGGCGGAGCTTGACTTCATATGCATCGGAGGAGGCTTGTACTAGTCTGCACCCTCCTTGAGTCGGGGATATTTTAAGTGATGGGGAGAGTGAACAAATGGACGGATCAGTTGGTTACTAAATATATTGGGGGAAAATCTTCATAAATGTGTTTAATGAGCCTCGATATTCTTTTTGTTCCCAAACTACATGAAATATGAAAAGTATTTCAATATAATTAAAATGTGAATACTGTTAACACTGTTGCAAGTCCAGGTCTGGGTTTTATTACATGGTTAGAGAACAGCGGAGTCTTGTGGTCAATATGTTACAGGGGAACTGGGGAGGCTTAAAGACCTTATCAACTTTGACAAGGGCCAAGTTTTGATGGCCACTCCTGGTCAGCAGTGGAGAGTAATCTCATTGAAAATATCAAGTCCAAGGCACCAAAGGACACATTCAGGGGTCTTGTATACTCCACACCTTTTTAACATCATAGCTGTTTTTGCCTCACAGAGAGGACCAACAGCATATTACTGTACTCGTCATAAGGTTTTGACTCACCTGTGTACATAGTTTATGCTATTCTTATATACAGTATCAAACAAACGTTTGGACACACCTTCTCATTCAATGTTGTTATTCTTAATTTCTTCCGCCTACACTAAATGAATTGTAAATGTAATTTTACTACATTGTAAACATTGTAAAGATTCTTCAAAGTAGACACAACTGATGTCTCAAACACATTAAGAGGCAAGAAATGCAAGTCATGAACTCTTAACAAGACACAGCTGTTAACTTAAAGCCATTCCAGGTGACTACCTCATAAAGCTGACTGAGAAAATGCCAAGAAAGCTGCATCTAAGCAAGAGGTGCCTACTTTGAAAAAAAAAAATATTCTGGTTTGTTTAACACTGTTTTGTTTACTAAATAATTACAGATGTATTTCTTCATAGTTTGGATGATTTTAGCATTAATCTACAATGCAGAACATTTTTAAACTGCTGAATGTCTAGAAGTGTGTCCAAACTTCTGACTGGAACTGTAATTCGCCCTGGTATACTTTTACATACATAACTATTTACATATTTATGGTTTGTTTTTGTAGTTACAGCTGAGTACATGGTACTGTACACCCCAGTACTGACTGTCTCTCTGTCTGGCTGTTAGGTAGCTTGCTGGATTTTTTGAAGAGTCCACTGGGCAGAAAATTAAAGCTGCCTAAAATGATCGACTTTGGTGCTCAGGTATGTATCACATGTAAAAACCGCCTGTGCAAAAATGTGGTTAGTTAAGTTAATGCTTTGGCCAGGTGTATGATATTTATAAGGACATTTCTCAGAACAGCAGCAACACTTAGAGAAGTGAGACTCCTGTGAAGCATAGTGTCTGTGTGTGGTGAAGGAATAAAAAAATTAACACTGTTCAGCATCAGTAGGGCTGGGGTGTAATGGAAGCTTGTTTGTATTTTTGTGAGTAGATTGCAGAAGGCATGGCCTACATTGAAAAGAAGAACTACATTCACAGAGACTTACGGGCTGCTAACATTCTCGTCAGCGAGAGCCTGCTGTGTAAGATTGCCGATTTTGGCCTGGCTAGAGTCATTGAAGAAAACGAATATTCAGCTAGAGAAGGTATGAGCCGATCTCTAACAGTGTACTGACATCACTCGTTTAGCTTTAGCTAAAGCATACTGGGTCAAACTACATGGCTTGTTGATTATTTAAGTTTAAGTGAAAATAAGTTTAGACTACACAGAGATCCAATCTTAAATTCAGCAAATACATATTAATTTTGCCCTAAACGTTGTAGGAAAAACAATTTGTTTATTCTCTTAACTATTTTCACTTAGGAAATCAACAAAATATGTGTACTTTGGTCAGATGTTAAAATGCATGAAAGATGACTGCATACTATGTTTTTTGGGGGGATCAGATTGGGTTTGTATGTGGTTAATGCTTGCATGATCGTTGGTTTATTTTTATTCTTTTTTTTATTTTTAAGAGAAACTAAAAACAATCGTTAGGTAGTCTTGTGGGATAAGACCACATCAAGACTAAAACTGGGACACAAGTTCAAATCAAGTCTGGGACCAGGAATAGAGCAAATCAAGACAAGATTGGCTGGATGGTTGTATGGATGGATGAGTGGATGGCAGACAGAAATGTGTTTGTGGTTCTATTTAAATTCAATATATAGACGAAGGTGAATCAAAAATGATCCTCACTTTGACTGTAATGTCTTATCAATACTTCTGTACTATATCGCTGTAAGAAGTGAAAGCTTCTTAAGTAGCATCATTACTGCTGAGACAGGGACTCACTACGAGTAAAGTAAAAGTAAACAGCAGAAACATCCTCAATCACAGACCAAGACAAAGTTCAAAAGTTAAACACCAGCTGGAACATTGATGCTCACAGTTTTCTGGGTCCTGAAAGAACCAATAAGAGGACGGAGATTCATGTCTGATGAAGAGGTGAAGACAGCGGAGCATTCAAGGCTCACAGCTCAGCCAAAAACATTTTAATGAGGGAATATGAAAGCTTAATGAAAGGAATAAGATGATACCAGTACCATCTCAATAACAAGCTTATGGTATTTTGAACATGTTGTATGCACCTTAAGGTCATGGTCTCAAGACTAAGGCAAAGCCTCGAGTGCTAGAACACAACAATTAAGTCCAACCAAACCAAGCTATGTCAGATTTATAATCACTTTTCACACAGAGAACTTGCACTCAATAATGCTAATCTATATACACTACTGGCCAAAAGTTTTAAAACACCCCAATTTTTCAATGTATTTATTACTGTTCAAGTCATTCAAGTCCACTGTATAGCTCAAAATGATACAAAGGTAAGTGATGAACAGCCAGAGGTTTTAAAAAAAGAAAGGTTACCCAAAACTGAAAATGTATTTACACTACAGAACTATACAAAAATGCTTTTGTCAGGGAACACTAAATGAGTTAACATGTGAAAGCTGTTCTGCAGTAATGGAAATGGAGGTAGATCAAGTCTTGAAAGCTGGTGCTGCTAATTCGTACAGAGAGGCAGTTTGAGCCACCACAGCATTCTGCAGCGCCATGAAGTATCCTCAGGTATGCACCTAGTTAGTCAGCGGTTCATCCTACAATAAAATAATGACCCAAAACACAAGTCCAAGCTCTGCCAGAACTACCTCAGGAAAAAACAACAAGTTGGTCAGCTTGAAAACATGGAGTGGAGCACAGTCTCCAGCCTTAAACCCCATCCAGCTGATTTGGGATGAACTGGGCAGAAGAGTGAAAGCAAAGCATTTATGTGAACTTGTGAATAATGTTGAATATTATCAGTACTGCTTAGCACAAATATTCTTGTCTTATTATAAATATAACTGATATATAAAGTAATTCAGAATCTACAATCTTTCCCTCTTTTAGGTGCCAAATTCCCCATTAAGTGGACAGCACCAGAAGCTATAAACTACGGTTCTTTCACCATTAAGTCAGATATGTGGTCTTTTGGTATCCTGCTGCATGAGATTATCACTCTGGGGAAAATCCCCTATACAGGTCAGTCAGATCTAACAGGTTTGTTAATGTTATTTTTACCTAATGGACGGGTCACATAGAGTAATGTATTCACAATGCATGCCTTTCAAGGTTAGACTGTGATCAGTTACATTTTGATTTAAACTGAATAGAGGGTTTACACACTCAGTTTTGTCCAAATGACACTTGAATACAGTGTGGTGTCTGCTGCTCCCTAGTGGTTTAAACATATGAATTGATTTTTAACATTTATGTTCATCACTTCCAGATAGCATAGAAAACTAACTGTCAAAGTTACTACTGACTCAACTACAGCAATACATGCAGGTGTTTAGTGTCTAAAAATCTTCATAATCAGAAGATAAATCATTAACATCTCTCTAGCACATCTGTAAACTATAAACATAATCTGGAAACGTAATGTCTGAAATTTCTACACTGTGGTGGCCGTGACTTCTCCATAAAGGTTATATCTACTAACGTATCTAAAAATTAGAGTGATAGTTAATTTGTGTTCATAACTTAATTCAAAAAGTTAAACTGGCATTTTATATTCATTACACAGTGACATTTCAAGACTTCTGTTTTAATGTTATACTGTTTGAATAGTAATTAAAAATTAAATATTCTAATACAGTGGAACCTCAGGTTTCATCATTAATCTGTTACTGATAACTGAAGTGAATGATAGCTGAAGCAATATGTCACATAAGAAATTATGTAAATACAATTAATCTGTTCCAGACACTCCAAAATATTAACAAAAATATGTTTTATATAGAATAACTATAGTTTTATAAAAAGATAATGAGAAACAAATAAAATAAGTAATGAAATGGAAAAATTTACATTTAATATCAGTCTTACAGGTTTACGCCGTTTTAGAGCATGCCGGTGTGGTCCAGCCTTTGTTTTGTACACCTGCTATTTGTTTTCAAAACCGTTTTCAGGCATGTGTGACATTTTTATTTGTTTTGAGCATTATTATTTGGATGCTTCTTGAGCCTTTTTTTCAGCTTCTGTCTGCACTTGGTTCTACTCATAAGTCTGGGTACAGTCCCAGGACATATTTTTGTATGGAAATATGTCTAGAGGTGTCCGTTTCTGGCGCACCACATGAAGTACAAAACAAGCTGGGAAAAAATGGTAATGTTTAATGAATGCGCAGGGTGATGCTCACTCAACGACAAACACGTGGGTGGAGGCTTTTCTTTTTTTGCAAAATTAGTGAGTCACGTGGGCACACTGACAAAAACGTGGCAGATGAACAAAAAGACCATTTCCCTGAAACGTTGACGATAACCGAATTGTATAATAACCAGGGCAAACGATAACCAAGGTTCCACTGTAATTTGTCTTTTGAAATTCTAGATTAATGATTTATGAGCTATAGGACATACCGATATTCTGAAAATCAAGCCAATAAATCGTAAAAAGGACACCAGTTTTAAAATGTCATGCTAATAAACTGTACTAATAATCAGTATTTAGACTACACAATGAGAAGTTACAACTATTTTTGTTATAAATGTTAAATTTGTTAGAAATTGAGAAGAAAAACAGATGAAAGAAATCTGTTTCTTCATTTCTGCTGCAGGTTTGAGCAACGCTGAAGTTATGGCAAGAGTGCAGCGTGGCTATCGAATGCAGCGGCCTGAAAACTGCCCTGTCAAGCTGTATGACATCATGACCTCATGTTGGAAAGCAAACCCAGAGGAGCGGCTCACCTTTGAGTACATGCAGAGCATCCTGGAAGACTACTTCACTGCCACTGAGGACCAGTACCAGCAACAGCCATGAGACTGAGACAGTGTCTCACAGGATTTCCAAATAAGCATTTTAGCAGATTCTGTCCTTGCCCAACATAGGATCAGGTAGGGAAACAGGTCAAAACTGTGACCAAAAACAATCTAACTCGTCAGTCAGCCTACATCCTTCTGTTCTCCATGACCCACAAATAACTGACACCATCTGCTTCAATAAGAAGAAACAAGAGAAACTACTCCACAGATCCAGCAGGACGACAAGTGCACATCAAGATTCACACACAGGAGTATAAAGTGTCTCGTGAGGTCTTCACTTTTATGCAAACCTTGTGATAAGCCAAGTTTATCAATAATCATCAGGATCCATTTCTCCCATTTTGAATTGTAGGAGAGAAGCAGTAACAGCAATTTTAGGATGTGGCCCTGATTTCAGACCCCCAAGTCCCCTGAACCTCCTAAGGACAGAATGTTCTAAATCAGAGGTGTCAAACTCCTGTCCTGTAGAGCTGGTGTCCAGAACAGTTTGGTGATTTCTCTGCGGACACTACAATTAAACCTGCCGAGTTGAATCAGGTGTGTCTGATCAGGAAAATCATCCAACTGTGCTGGCGTCACCGCATACGTCATCAGGAGAGGGCGTTGCACAGCGGCAGTAACAGAAATGAAACATGGCGGAGCGTTATGGACTAGCACGCGCAATTGTGCTGTTTGTAGAAACGTTTGTTTATTTTCAAAACGCAAAGAACGATCAAATTGTGTATATAAAAGCACACAGTGGACATAACTTCTATTTTAAACTTGGTAGGCATTGTTAAATACCCTGAGATGACCGATATCTACAAACACGAGCACAGCTTATGTTCTATGCTATCGTTCCTGACTTAACCAAAGAACAGTTCATTAGCAGTTTTTAGCTGTAACAGGACTGTTTAAAGTACGTGTTAACCTTATTTTGTAAAGGAAAACGCTCCTGTTTGCATGTTACACGAACATCAACATCCGGAAGGAACTGATGTGCGAGCTGCATTGCTGGAGTCAATCTGATGTTCGTGTTTTAAATAAATTGGATGTTATTACTTACATTGTCCAATTTGTTTTTATACAAACCCACTGCATTTATATAGTTTAGTTATCTGTTTATACTTAGTGGCCGCCCTTGGGACAGTTAATAGTAGAAAAGGTGGTTCATGTAAAATATACTGCAGTAAACTGTACAATGCTAATAAGAACTTATTAAAAACAAAAGAACATGTATTTTTAAAATAAATTGAAACTTTAACCTATTTTTGATGGTGGAAATGTGCTGAATGGTTGAACCGTTCTAAACCAATATGCCATTTTTGGTGCTCCCCAGGCCCTGCAGGTGAGTGTTCTGCTCCTCCAGCATCCACTTCAACATAGCAAGTTCTACATCAGCCGATTAATGGAATCATGTGTGTCAAGTTAGAAACCACTGACTTCTATAGAATAGATTTTTACTTGGGTTGGAGTTGAAGCCCACTCCTGTCCTCCACTAAATGTATTAGCTGCTCTCTGTGCAACTCAGGATGCAATTTCTTAGCCCGAAGTCTTTGCATTTGCCAAATAAAATACTACTTATGTCCATATGGTTTTATCCATACAATCTGGTATCCAATGTCTGGATTACATTTAATCCAAATTACATTGCCACATGGAAAAATAAAAGTTCATTCAAAAAGCATTTTAACACAGTAGCCCTCAGTCTACACATTAAATTAGCACATCTCGCACTCACGGATCAGAACAGAAGAACTTTGTAGTTGTAAAATTTTTATTATAACAAATAAAACCAGATCAGACACCTTTTTCGCTCTCCCTCACTTCAGTTGGGTTTTTTCCTCAGAGATGACGTAGTGCGGACAGATTTTCGGATTGTACGGCAAAGGTTTCCAGTAGATGGGGAGGATATTGATTCTTTAATGTTGACCAGTAGTCCTCGTTTTGGACGAGATGGTCCTGTGGAGCCAGTGGTCAGCAGGGCCAGCTCCTCTTTGAGAGTATTCACTTCTGTTTCTTTATTAGTGAGCCCACGCTGCAAACGCTCAGCTTCTCGCTCCTGTTGGCAGTAAACAAGGTGTGAGAAAACATACACATCCATGAACATTTATACATTTGTGTACACATTCATGTACCTGATAGTTCAGCCTGTTCTGTAGATTTTGGATCTCTGTAACTTTCTCCATGTAACTCTCTCCAGCTTCCTGCAAAGTCTCATTCAGCTCAGAGAGCCGCTTCTCCAGAGACACAATCAACTAAAGAACAATTTAAAGTAGATTTATAACAGAGCTGCCACCAACAGTACCTTTTTGTTCACATCACACAATGAATATCAAGTATTGTTCAAATCGGCCTTTAAATGTGTCAATTCTTGCCAGAGTTTCCTAGCTTTTAGGAATAGCAAAATGTCTTAAAATGATGAAGCCCATGTTCACTCCTAAAGGAAGCACTAAACTAGTAAGTCACAAACAGGAAAGGCCTATTTTCTAATAGCACAGCCAAGAGAATGGCGCCAATGTCCGTTTTATCCACAGAATATACAGGTGTTACCAGTAACACTGGAATATAACCCAAGTATGTATTGTTGCTGAAATAAACTAATGTATTAATCACTGAAGGACATCAAAAGCAGGCAAGAGGTGCAGAGTACTCGACTACAGAAGCAAAAGATCATTCCCATGCAGTGCACAATTATTCATTTACCTCTTGCTTTTCTGCACACAACTGTTCCACAGCACATTTCTCCTTGTAGAGAAGTTTAAACCGCTCCAAATCTAAAACAGGCAGACAAAGTTGAAAATTAAACTTCTATTGTGGGTAAAAGTAAGCTACAGATGTAAACAAACAACCTGCTTCCTCTGAGGCTGATTGAATCGAGTCTGTCTGGGTCGAGATGTCTTGCCGGACAGCTGATGCAGAGGCAGCTACAACAGGGACAGAACTGTTCTGCTTCCATTCTAATTCAGTCACACGCCTCTCGAGCTCCTAAATGAGTGGGACATATCCAGTCAGCAAACAGGGCCACACAAGTCAATATTAGAACATCGATGTATAGAAGGCTGCAGATTCATTAAAAATGAAGTGTCAATCAGCATTTATAAATCAGCTTCATCTCTTTCAAATTAATTTGTGCACTTTGAGCACATCTTGATGTGTTTCTATGAACTAAGTCATGCCAAAGTTTCAAACGTGTATTTTACAAGATGCATCACAAAAGCAGTCGTCAGCAAGGAATGAACACTGGATGGAAATATGAATGGTGGTGTTTGATGTTTCATTACATACCTTGGCACGGTCCTGCTCTGCTATGTACTCCTCTAGAGGAACATAGTCTTCTTCTAGCCTGTCCAGAGCACACTGGTATGCATGGTCCTTCAGTGCCTCTTTATACATTTCAAAAGTGCTGTCCATCTTCTCCTCGTGACTATCCTTTAGATCTGCCATCTGGCGACTGAATTGAGAAACGCCGCACATATGAACAAGTAACACTCAATGTGACAAGTTTCAGAACAGAGCAGCAAAATGTTTATTCTAAATCCATTTTTTACACTTTATTTTAACAATAACCTGATTTGTACTTGACGTTGGCTGTGAAAGTTTCAGAACATGAAATCTTGTACATTTCATCCTCCCCGTCCAAATCAACATTTGGTCAAAGTCCTGGTCTTCAGAGCTGGATTCTTCAATCCAGATTCCATTCCAGGATTTTGTGGTGACTGGTATGGACACTAGGTGCCTAATGGTGACCACAAAATCCAGAACTAGAAACTGGATTCAAGGACCAAAAAGTGAAGACCTAAAGAAAATTAGATGTGCAACCACACACCTGTGAAACTCCTCAATCTCCATGATTTGTTGCAGCATGGCATCACCCATTTCCCTGCGTATCTGGATCTCCTGCAGCAGATTTTTCTTGCGCTCTGCTATCAGTTTTGCCCGAAGACTCTCCACCAAACTCAGCAGCTCCTGCGATCATTTATCATCATTTCACGCTCTTCATGCAAGTAACTGCATCACTGCACCACAACCATGTTTAATATTTTACCTCCTGGGGAAATATCGACATGTCCGCCTCTTCATCACCCTCCAACAGCTCTTCCTCCGATAGGTAGTCATCCACTGCCTGGTTGTCAATCACCCCATTGCTCAGCAAAGACTTACCATCCCGGCCAATCAGCCGTGGTGCCAAAGACTCAAGAGATCGAGGCACAATCACTTGAACAACCTGTTTTTTGGGGGGGGGGGGGGGGG
>BRDA01013791.1:26165-39357 GCA_036984385.1 Crenuchus spilurus | reverse complement strand
AAAAAAAAAAAAAAAAAAAAAAAAAAAAGTCACTTCAGTACTAAAGCCCTGGAAACATTGACGGGTAGCCAAAACCACACAAACTACTCTGACCTACCCAACATTGTCCTTGTTTAAGACATAAAGAACATTAGTTGCCCATCACAAACAAGAACAGTCCCCCTTACTCAACCATTCTAACCAGCCCACACACTAAGAAAATTAAAGCACAGATTTGTACTTAGAGTACAAAGGTTGTTGCCGGGGCTGTTCCTTGAGGCACAATAGAGTACATTTCCATTGTTGTACCCATGGCTTTTGTACCATTTAAGGTAGTATTCTGTACCCAAAAGAGGCTAAAATGTACCTTTGATGGTACATTTATGAAGTGTACCTTTGAGTATAAGATATTGCTTGTATCGTACATCTTTAGTGTGTACACAGTCACAGTCTATTCTTTATTTAATTTCTTTATAATCAGCAAAAATCTGAAAGCTGGGGATGCTTTCTTCCTTTCAGGCACAAGAATTAGGGATGTCACAATAAAACAATGATTGAATCAGTCACCTCTAATGTAGGAGTTACCAGCACTGTCCTCACACACACGTAGAGCAGCACGTCTCTTTGTCTTGGTGGTGAGAGCTAGCTGCAGTAGGTCGTACACATGTTCATTATAGATCTCATAGTAAGAGACCCATAAAGAGTAAAGACTCTGAACATCATCCAAAGCAACCTCTGTGCTATCCACTGCAAGGAGAAGATAAATGGTAAAGCTCATCACACCATAGTATACACAATATATAATATACCACAATACTCATTATTATATTCATATATATGTATATAGTAAACAATGCAGAGACAAGTCACCATAGTGTACAAATACTCATGTTTTTTCCACCTGCTCCTATGAAGTTTGAACTTTTGAGATACATTTGCCAATTCATATTACCCGTTTGATCATAAGAGACCCCAGAAAAAGAGAGACTGTTGACCGAGGAAGAGGATGAGCTCCTACCCCTGCTGCACTCAGTTTCCTGCGTACACAAACATCACAACCAAAATATTTCATTACACATGAATTCATGAACTATTTAATTGCAATAAACCTCACTGAACCAGCTTCAAAGGGCAGCTCTAGTGGTAGATTTGGTTATGGATGGTTAACTTCAGAGTACAGTAGGGTTGTTTGGTTATGGCACATGCAGTCTAATTTGCTTCTTCATGACCATGATCAACTAATACTAATGATTTGGGGATTAAATCTGGATTAAATGTACCTCAGATAATGCGAAACAAACAATTACAACAGGGGCAACAAGAGGGTGTTATTTCTGATGACTAATACCAGTAGCTGTCGGAGTGGAGGCCAGTACACATCCAGCCATCTACATTGCTGGCCTGCTACTGCAATGAGACATTAAAGCCCTCGGGTAACATTGGTCATTTCACCCTACAAACTGCAAATTCATGCAGAATGTATTGGTACACTGTACAGGAGGGGTGTACATGATGCAAAATGTAGTGGATAAACCATCTCAATATGCAACAGCACTTTCTGAAGCAGGTTTGTAAATAGTATTTGGTGGATGACCTTTCATAACATTGACCGTGGGGTTCAAGTATGCTTGCACGCTGGTGGTGGACATTACAGCACATGTTGCAACATTATCATAAAAAGTTACTCATGATTATATGGCTATAGAAGCAAACCGTACACACTGCTTTATGATTACTTTGCAGATGTTGAGGATTATTTAATGATTATTCAATGACACTAGAAACATGCAGTTATTTAAAAGATGCTTTTTAACTCTTGGCTAGTTAAAAAAAAAAAGTCTGACAATGTTACATCACAATCTTGATTGTTTTCATGATTGTTTCCAAAAATGACACAAAATGACCGATTACCAGCCCTAGTACACTGCACTGAAGGGTGGCATCATGAAGAGTTTGTAGGTACATAATGTGAATACTGTTTTGAATTTTGTTTGCTTGCAGTCATCAAAACCTGGGGGCACCTTACTGAGAAACTAGGGTTTGTGGAACACTTATTTGCTTTGCTAAGTACTCCCCAGTGTTGCTTTAGTTGTATTGAAGCTTATGCTGCTGCAAAAAGAATCTAAAGGGAGCAATTTAATGGCATCAATCTTCATTTATCAGAACAAACTGGATTATAATAGCTTGTAAACAGCTTGTGTCCCCAATCCTTCACACCAATTCGTGGTGCATGTTTAACATCCTGAATCATACAAAAATTTGACTGAATTAGTGAGATTTCATGACCTTATAGTTTAATACAGAGATGTTATTTTTTTATTTAACTTTTTAAGTTTTAAACCCCCAACTGCTACCTCTTTGAGCAGACTAAAGAGTGCTGCTTTTGCACATCTCTCTGCTCTGAGCTGATCTGGGTCCAGTTTCTGCACATCAGAGCTCAGGTATGGTCTCAGGTCCATGTGTTCATACATCCGCCCACTGATGTGCCTGAACACTGCATCCAGAGCACGAGGCAAAACCCCAGGATCCTTCTGAGAACCTGTATTCAGAAAGGACACATAAGTAGGCTAGGAAAACATTCCTAAATTAAAATTCCAAAAATGTGTAAATTAGGGTCCGTCTCCCCACTTCAACAGCAAGGTAGACTTAATGCTGCTAATGTCATCAAAATGGATCCAGGCCCAACCAGATACACTGCCAGCCACATCAGCCACATCAAAGACATAAAATCAGCATATGAGCTCTTCATAACAGCATTAATTAAAAAGGATGGGTAAAAGGAGAAACTCAAAATGACCCAAAACATAATACATGTCACCATTCTTGATAAATAGTTGTCATTCCAAATGTTTAAGATGAAAATATGTACTTAATATAAAGTCACTAAAACATCTCCATAGTCACGTAATAGTTATTTTGGATGTATGGGGGGGGTGGGGGGGTGTTACAAGGCTACTTAAATAGCCAACAACCCAGGAAACAGTTTTAGTTATTTAATATATAATTTTCTGGGAGGTTTAAATTGTTGGGGTCTGACCCCATGAAGAAACAAATGTCAGAAAATTAGAAGGTAATAGGAGCATTAATCACATTTCTAAATGTGTCATAATATTAAGAGAAATCACATTTAGATACTAACCACCAAATTGACATTTACTACACATACACTTGTCATTTCCATTTGAAATTTATACACATTTAAATATATTATACTAAATATTTTTTTATTTATTATTTTTAATAAAAAAGTTGACATTGTCCAAATTTAACTGACAAATGCAAAACTTTTAAATCTGCTAATATCTAAAGTTGGCCATGACAGAAACATGACAAAAAGCAAGTATATTGAACACAAAGCCTTAAGAATTTAACAGCCCACTAAAAATCGACCAAAGTCCATTCTCTAAAAAAAATTAAAGTAATTTAAAATGTAAATTTTTTTTTAAACATGAAGTTACAGGAACATTGCAAATTATGTAATTAATTAATATTATGCTGTCACATGCCTTGAATGGTATGGGTCTTCCCAGCATTGGTTACTCCATAACTGAACACCAGTGCATTTCTGCCCTGCAGGAAGTCCTGTACTTGAGATTTGATTGTTCCATCAAAGAACTCTGCCTGAGTAGAGTCAGGCCCAAAAATCTACACCAAAGACAAAATAACCTATTAAATGAGTTGCATAGAAGATCCCATAAGTCAATTTGGACGAAATATCTAAAGTATGCAAGTTTTGAAAAGTTTATATTTGTCAATGGTATACTCAGACTTTCAAAAATTATCAATATTAGCTGCACTATTTTGGCACCATATTGCTATATTTAACTGTACTACTGTGTTGTATTTTGCTGATGTTCGATGATAAATGAGTTCTGTATAGATTACAAAAATTAAATACATAATGAACAAGCTGTAGAAGTGTAAAGGTGTGTGTTCTATCAAATCATTTGGTGTTACAATGTTGAGTGTTCAGTACATAGCTGTATTTGGCATCATGATGCTACACTTGCTACCAGTCTCAAAATTGAAATTCTGGTACTGTGACAGCCATATTACTGAGCATCACAAAGATTAGGGTAACAGATGGAAAACAATACGAGAGCACCTTGGTGAAGCTGAACTTGTGAAGTTGCTGGCCAATGCCTTTCTCACTGCTCTTCATGGTGGCAGAGCCTTTGGGAGCATAAAGTGCTACCGTTTCTGTGCTCTCCATCACTACACAGTTCTGAAAGATAAACAAAATTATCCCTATTCCATAATTTCATACAATATGAACACGGTCAAACTTCACAAACCTGGTCCTCATTATTGCCGAGTTCCTCTTTGCTGAAAGGACGAACTCTGAGGTAAACACGAAGCTGTTGCTCATGACAATCTACCGACTCGTTCTGAATAGACATGCATACAGAAACATTTCTCATAAACATGCATGATATTTAGTTTTTCTGAGGTGCGATTCATTTGGATTTACAGTTATATCACCAATTATACTCTGAAATGAAATTGAAGCACTTGTGCATCAAGACTATTTACTGCAGTGTCAAAGAAATACGGTTACAGCTCACCGCAGCTGCAAGCACACTAGTTCAATCACATATGGAAAGGGAAAATACTAATTAAGACATGGTTATTGAAGTACTGATGGTCAAAACCTAGGCCATTTCCCAAAAGTTGATTATAGTGGAAAAGTTAATGTGTTTAAATTTTAAAAAGCAAATTGTTTTCTTACATATAAAGTGACCTCTTTCAAGACTTCTCTTGTTAATGGTGATAGTCTGAATAGTAAATTTACTTAAACTAAAAAATTCAAACAATTTGAAATTCTAGACATCTGACTTTCATGAGACATAGGTCATACTGATCAACAGTAAAACTAATGGGTTTGAAATATCACCGTGTAAATGAATGTAAAATGGCAGTTTACCATTTTAATACAACAACGAACTTTAAGGACACATTTTTTTTGAAGTGGCACAATTTCAATCCAGTAAAGTGTCATAACAGTACATTGAAAATGAAAAGCACCTCAATGAATCTTCTTTATCTTATTTTTTTTGTTCAAGGACAATATTACAATGTTATTTTAAAATAGTGTTTTCCGTAACAAACAAACACCTGTATGTGTGAAGATGAAATTGGATTCTTATTCGAAATTTTTGTTCCACCTTAAATGGCGCAGCAGTTCCATTCTTCGGCCTGGAAGTGTAGAGATGACCTGCTAGGCGCCTAAATAGAACTGCTGTACCGTTTAAGGTAGAATGTGAAAATCGAGTAAGATGCTTATGTAGCCAAACCAAGGTTAGCACTAAAAGAAATCAGTGACACTCACTCATCAATCGTTTGGTCTGACGTGAGGAGAGAGACACGTGAATACCTGTGAAACTATTGAAGAAAGTCCAGAAAGTTCTGGTAAAACAATGTGGTGAGGATCACAAGCTGTGGACTCCATGGCCACCAAATCCATGCCCTCTTGTGTCAGGTCAATAGTTGCTGCCATATCTACACGAAAAATGATAACTCATTAGGTATATTCATTTAAACGTGTAGTGCTCACAAAAGTGTTTTAATAGACTGCTGGAGATCAAAAAAAGATCCCCAAGCTTTAAGTTTCCTGTCAACAACTCACCGGCTTCGTTAAAATCGCGTTAATTTCAATAAAAACTTATTAAAAACTTCACCCAGCAGCGAGATTTCAAACAGCTCACCAAACAGTAAAAATCGGCTTTATCCACTTTCAGTGATGACCTGAAGTCCCGCCCCCAAACCACAAGCAGCCACCCAATTGCAAAAACAAGTAACCAATCAGAGCCGAGCAACAATCAGGATAATGAAAGCGAACGGCGTCGCTGACCTACAGAGGAGATAAAACTGCTCACACTATAATTGTGTCTAAAACATAAGAAATGCTGCTTACTCAGACTACATTCTGAGGCAGCAAGACAAGAAGTCTTTACATAAAAGGCCGCACTTTAAAATTAGTCCGTTAGCAGTGAGCTTTGAGTATTTTGGCAGCGTTCTGATGCCCAACATGTGTTTTAGGCTACAGTTCAGACTGCAGGTAAATGGGACAAGTGGCATAAATTAAAAGTATTAACAAATTATCAATACAAATATTTTATTAATAATTATTAGTTACTCTTAATATATTGATATTAATAACATTAATATGAATTATTAAATATGAATACATTATTAAATTGAACCTTTAATAAAACAACTCTTTCAGTTCAGTTTTCTATTTTTCTATTTTTACTCTTAAGTTCACTGTTTTGTGGTTTGACTGGTTGTCAAGAAAGTAGCATAAAATTATCTTCCAATTCTGTTTCACCTTGTCAGTCAACTTCACTCCAACTCATTACCACCAATTTTACACTTATTTTTGAATATATGGTCAATAGATGTATGGTCCTTTTTTGTAAAAATAAGCAGTTAATACAGGTCAATGTACCATTGTTTTTGGATGGTAACAATTGCAGGGGACCAAATTTTTTTTTTTTTTTTTAAGTGCAGGGGATATTTAAACAGGGTTAGGTTTAAGTTTGTGAATGGTGGCTTTCTATCAGTGGAATGGAGAATTTTTTAGGACTTGGCAACCCGTGACACCACTGTGGTGCTTCTTGGATCTCTGCACTTCAAGTTGTGTTGAGTGACATGACAGGCACTTCAAAATCAGATTTGAGCAGCCAGTGTCCGGACTGAGAAATCTGTACAAATCTGAATGTAATCTGGTTTCAAACCACCTCCAGATATGGATCAGTATTTGCAAAAATCAGTTTTTCGCTTTCCAGACTACCAGAAATCAATCTGGAAAATCAGATCTGGGTTAGCTGTGAGCCATAAACGTGCAAGGTTTTTATTTCAGTGGTGCCTTCTAAGGCATCTACACAGTTAACAAGGTATTAAGGCAATACCTTCATGTATCAAGAGACAGCATGTGTCAAATATATGAAATGCTGCCTACTCAGGCTGCAGACAGGAAGGCATGATGTTCAAATCCAGCATTAACATACAAGACTGTTTTACCAACAGTAAAATGTTGACAGCTTCTCAATGTGTAGTCCATTATAACTGCCTTTGCCTCAGGTGCCTTCCAAGGCAGCTACCTTCAACTTTCAGACTTGTAAATTGAGTTGTGCTTTAGATTACTTATTTTAAAATTGTGGCCAATCAGTACATTTAGTTTGTCTTGTGAGGCAATTTCCTCTTACAACTTTTAAATGTTTCCAGTTTAAAAATCAATGGGCAAAAATTCACATTTTGATGTCACATTAAGCCAAAAAGTTGTTAAACTGCTACAAAGGGAGACTGTTAAAATGTTAACACTGAAATAGATAGGCAAAGGTTGTAAAATGTCTGACCCTCATTGAAGTACCACTCCAACAAAAAAAGTCCATCAGCTTCCTTATAAAAAGTATTCATTGGACAATAGTGGGGGGGAAAAAATAAACCCCTTTGCTTATGCATGTGTAGAATTTACAACAGGTAGATTCTTTAGTGGAACTAAACATTTTTCAACATTTGAACAGAGCATCAGCTCAAAGAAACAAGAACCAGAGTTAAATCCAATTTCTCTTTATTGTGCTGTCAGACCAGAGCATCTGAATGGCAATTAAACAGTTTATGCGTCAGCGATGGTAACCTCCACCTCAACACCAGGCTCGATGCTAATGCTGGTGATCTGCTTGACAATCTCAGATGGGCTGTGAAGGTCAATTAGCCGTTTGTGGATCCTCATCTGGAACCTGTCCCATGTTTTAGAACCCTCTCCACAAGGAGTCTTGCGGGTGGTGATGCGCAGGGTCTATAACGATTGGAATAAATCATGTTAACCACCACACCAAGTGCATAAAAACAGTTTCCACAAGTACTGTACAGATGGCTACACAAGTCAACTGATTTAAACCTTGACCTTACAATACATTAATAAAACTTCAAGACTTGTCAGTACTACAGTAAGTTGCAGTCATTACCATCACTTTAAACAGCATTTACTGGAGCTGTAATGTTTACTTAACATGCATTAATCAAAAGGGCAATAACAACCTCAAATGTATAGCCTGTAGTTCAAATTATGTATGCTAATGTAGGTAGTTTAGCAAAATTACGCAAAGCCAAGCTGAAGTTTTAACAAGTTAACAGATCTTCATTCAGCCATACTAAAATGGTGTTGCATCATGCTGTACCAACTGGAGACCAACCAATCAACAGTTGATTGCTTTTTAAACACCAATCACTCCCCAGCATGCACAGAACCTTTTCACAACACTGTCTATGTTCTTGCATTAACACAAAATTGTCGGAACATTGTCGCAATGTCACTTGGCAGCTGGGCTTTACAACTCATTTCTGTTTAAACTGAAGAGTTGTCAGCAATGAAACCGTAAAAGTGAAGATTCTCCCAGGCTTCACATTTGCTGCACATTCACAACAGCCATAAACCACAAAACCACTGAAGAGCCCCACACTAAGAATACAATCATTCAAAACTGCTCGTCAAAGATAGCAACACACTCCAGTACCATGCCAATGTGGATCTTGTCCATCAACACCACCTAATACATTACAATAAGAACTACCATCCATCAATACAGATTTAACAAATTTACATTCACAATATTTACCTTGGTAGGCATGCGCACAGGTCCCTTCACCTTAAGGCTCTTCTCCTTTGCACCCCGGATCAGATCAGCACACACTGCAAAGGTGCACAAGATTAAAATGTGCAAAACATGCAGAACAATATGACCAACAATCAAATAAAAAGGCTCAGAATAGCGTATTATTATGTATTTCATTTGCAACATCATTCTACAATTGTCATCCTCATCGCCTTTTTCTAGATAAGCCAGAGTTCATCACAAGAACATACCTTTCTCAAGTGACTTGACATTGCGACTTGTCAAGGTGATCCGAATGCGGTGAATGGCCACCTCGGGCTCAACGGGAGCTTTGCCACTGTCTTTAAATGCCTGCAAATAAACAGATGTTAGGGCATTTTCAGGAAATAGCACTTTGACATACTGCATTAAATAGCTATATAAACAGTAATTAAATGCATCAATCCAGTTTCAGCTTTTCTAAACTTAGTCAATTTAAATAATTTTACCTTGCTAACAAACCACAACTCGAGTCACTTAAGCCCAGATGTTTTCATCTAAAAACTTCAGCAATACGTTACCAATTTAAATCCAGCTAGACCTTATTTGACTTAGGACACAGTATGACAAATTTACTTTGTGTAATCATATATGGGCATCCCCCACCTTAGACCATAATCTCAGAACAGGACGCAGATTTAGAAATCGGCTTTAGTGATTATTCCTGTTAAAACATCAATTGTCTGGCAGTGTTCTATTTATGAAACATACTGTGTCCTAAAGCAAACCAATTACTCTGAAACCTTAAGATTTTATATATTTTCACAACTGATTTATTGAAATCTGGCATTTATTAGCTTAGCCTTGCAGTGCAAGTTCTAAACTGAAAAGCAAAATGTTTTCCAGACCAACTATATCCGGGTTAAGTTGGAAACTTCAAATTCTGGGTGAATCACAACATACTAGTGCATTTCAAAATGATGAAAATGTTTAACTGAAAAAGGTTGTTATTGTACATTCACTTGAAGTCTGTTTTAATGCTGAATCCGTTTGAATAATGTACTCAAAGTCAAGATGATTCCGAAACTGGATTTCTGATTATGAGCTGTAAGCCATACTGAAACAGGATTGTAATATGAATTTAGGCATAAGGAATATTAGAGTTCACCTTTTTGAACTCAACTCTGAACAATGACATTTAACGTTTGAATGGTTTGATGTGGGACTGTAAGCTTTAAGTTTCAATAACAAGTGAAATCTAGCACTAACGTGAGCAGAACAGTGAATGACAAACGACGCACAGTAATAAAATTTTAAAAGCCAATATTAATTTTACACCATGCCTTATTTATATGAACTTAAGAATGGGACCGCTACGTTACGCACTGTACAGAAAACCAAAAGCTGAGCCATAGAACTATAGTATAGACGAACCTCGCTTTACAACCAAAGCCTCTGGTTAAAGGCTAGCATTAAACATAAAAAATACTGAACTTCTCCATTACATACTTTTACATTAAATGCAAAATAACGGAACACATTTACATGTTACTTACATATTACTTAAACAGACAAAAACCAACACGTTAAGTTTGACTGCAAACCATAGCTATGTTAGCTAGCCTGCTTGCTAGCAGGCTAACTTATGACTGACTACACGTGTTTATAGAAGCGTTCCGGATTATTATTTCATGAGCTTAAATTACTTATATGATCACAAAATAGACACAAACGTAGAACCTACCATAATCTTTTATTCCTGACCGACTTATTCGAAGACAAAATGCGAACAGCGGTGAGTCAGGAACCTCAGACACACCGTCTCCTCAATTCTTCAAGAAAGGAGGAACAGCGGCCTGCTCACATACTTATATACCGACATCCGGGTACTCAGACGTCCGACCAATGAACTTCAAAGAGGGCTTGCGGGATCACAATAGATCACGTGGTACAACGCAGGGTTTCAGTGAATTCATTTACGCGTACGCCCTACACACTACTCCATGAGAGTACCGCCGCCCTCTTCAACAACTCTGAAGTGCTGAAGTGTGTAAAAGCCGACAATAATCACCGTTTGGAGCGCACCCGAAACCATCTGAGTAAACAAGGCGCTAACTATATAATGTCAAAGACATATTTAAACTTTTAATGCGAACGTGTATTCAAGTATTGGAAACTGTGCTACGAATAAATTACAGAGTCTGTCACCAGACTACTTTAGGACACAAACAGGTTATACATAATGTATTTACTGCATTAATGAAATGACTTCTATTTAGTCAGAGTCCTACTTTAAATGTGCAAAAGTTACACTGTACATCTTGCTTTCTTTCTAGTAGATAACGACATGAACTTAATGTATTTACAAAATAACAAATTAATCTTTGGTATCTACAGTTTCCAAGAGCTAGTCCATTTACGGCATATACAGAATATCTCCCCTGAGGTCTGTGTCCTTAACATTGACTGTACTGTACTGTATTGTATATGCAGGGTTGCCAGGTCCAGCAAAAATATCTAGCCCAAAGTCATTCTATAACCCACCCTTCAGAAGCTTAAACTAGCCCAAAATATATGTGTCACACGTTTGAAGCAAATGGCAAAACAGCCATGAGTGTACATCTTAGTATTTTTTTTATAAGGGATTTATTATCAGTCCATCAAACCTTTTTCTTTTTCCCAGTTCTTGCAATACCCCCTCCCGTATTCACCCCATTTACTTGGCATATTAGCTAGTGACTGTTTTCTATTCACCTTCTCTCTCTGTCTCTGTCTCTCTCTGCTATCTTTCCTTATATTGTTATGTTCTCTTCGTTCTTATTGTTGTATTCAAACTTCCTTAGTGTCAACTTAATTTATTGGTGGCCGCTGTAATTTTTAAAAGTAGCCCAAAAAACGCACCCTGCCACCCTTGAATTGACACCTGCGACTGGATTTTCAAACAAGCCCAATTTGGCATGAAAAACGCGAACCTGGCAACTCTGTATACACAGTAAATCTGCCAGTGTTAAATCAACACTATTAGAGTTGAATTAACACTGAGAGTGTCAAAATGTAACACTCTCAGTGTTAATTTAACTCTAATAGTGTTAATTTAACACTGGCAGATTTACTGTGTATGAAAACTGTAGTGATGGATCGTTTGGGAACGAAATGGCTCTTAGAATCGGCTCTTTGAAGTGAATGATTAAACAGGAGCCGGATCCGGTTTTTCTCTTTTCTGTTTAAGTTGCATGAGATTTTTCAGTTATACCATGTGTCTGTGCACTAACACTCTATCGCTATCTTAAATGTGTCTGCTATCACTCCCACGTTGTAGACTACTGCACATTCTCTGTTATTGTTTTACACGGACTGTTATAACTGACGCACATTTCAAAGATTTAACGCAACGTGGTTTATTTTGCTCTCTGTGGCAGAAAATGAAAAAATGTGTAAAGTGTGGAACTATTTTACGCTGCGTAAGACGGACAGAATAAAATGGACCTGAATCAAAAACATGCAGTTCAGGATGCTTTCGGTTCAGGTGCTGCAGCACGGACGAACGTATTTTTATGATTGCTGACTGACTGATATGAACACAGGCCCTTGTTAGAACGTTAGAACCATAGACATTATATACTGTCTATGGTTAGAACGTCTCAGATGCTCTCTAGTGGTTGGTTGCAGTACAATTTTAAACCCACAACCGTTATATTGAATGGAAGCTTCAGCAAGCTTTGACATTATTTTCCTCATTCAGTGATTTGTTTTTCAGCTGTGTTCTTTACAATAACTGCTTTTAGCTGAAGTTAATTAGGGATATTTAAAGGGGTGTGGTGATGAGGTTATTGACAGCTTGGTTGAGTTAATTGACAGCTAATTCTGACTTGTGGATGCACAGACATTCTCTCAGTGACTCTCACAACAGCTAACAAATATAGCTCAGCTTATTCCACATTCTGTGACTCTGTTAATAAGATTTAATCCTCTATTTGACATGTTTGAAGAAAAGCAATGTTTTGGTCAGCAGGAAGTTGTGCAAACAGACACTTGGGGGACGTTTTCGGTCAAGTGGCTCACTTTGATATCTGAAAAATGTAATATATCAACACGGTCTATGCATTCTACCAGCATAAGGGGTGTCATCACAACAGAGGGGGGTGGAGTTTGGTGATAGTACTGCCTCACCTTCTGCCTCTACTGCACATACTCTGGTTGCAATTTGCATCTAATGCACAAGCCATATGGGATTGTCCATTTTAGCCGTTTTTTTTTCTTCAAACTGTCACAATGAGAGTAAACAGAAGGGTCCTGTCCAACTCTTATGTACATTCTGTGGTCCTGACTGGGTTCATTAGTTAGTTTATTTCCTTCTTTCATTAATGCATACATTCATGCATGTATTCACTGTGAAGTGAAGTACTGAAGAGGCTCAGAAGAGAAAAGCAAGCTGAGTTTGTCTTATTGTGCAGTGAGCTGGAAGAAAATGCAAAGAAAGGGAACAGCAGACCTGTATTCCAGATAGTAAAGAAGCTCAGGAAACCATTCCAGCCTCGCACAGTAGCCATCAAGGACAAAGATGGCATGAAACTTGTGGAACCAAAGAAGGTGTGTTAACGATGGAAAAACTACTG